>PVIY010012484.1:0-61853 GCA_004026745.1 Myrmecophaga tridactyla | reverse complement strand
GATGTGAATGAACCTGTGGGACATTTGGTAAGGCAAAATAAACCAGAAACAAAAGAACAACAATGGAATGGTCACCTTTAGAAAATGCTTATAAGAAAACAATGGCCTAGATAGTAAGCTTTTAGAGCAGACACATTAAGTCCAGAGTGGTGATTATTATTAATAATATATATATATATATATATAAATATATAAACTGATATTTAGTGATAAGAACAAAGCCAGTTAGGTTTGGGTTAAAGTAATTCAGAGCACAGGGGTGAAGAAGATGGTGTCTATTTTTAAAACCACACAAATCTTTGAGGCTAAAGGCAGAAAGGTTTCTTTGGTCTGGAACTGAAATTTTATGTAGTGCATAATCTAACTCAACCTATCTGTATGGCTTATTTGAACAATTGAAACACAAGGAGCCTAGAATAAGAAAGATTATTGTAATCCTGTGTAGATTATTGTAAAGCCTGGATAAATCCTAGAGTATATTAAGCAGATAATCAAAAAGTATCAGGAAAGTCCCCTCAGGGATGGGAGAAAAAATATAGAACTATTAAACTTTACCATCAGTGAATACCCTGATAACTGTGTCAAACTTTAGGGATACCCAAATCAATAGGCCATGCCCTCAATCCTGAGGCTTACTCTTGGGAAGCTTTCATAGGTAGTGAGAAGCTTAAACTACCTGTAGGCATGCCTAACAGTTACTTCTGGAGGACCTCTTTTGTTGCTCAGATATGGCCTCAGTCTCTCTAAGCCCAATTCTGCAAGTGAAATCATTGCCCAACCCCCTACGTGGGAGATGACATCCAGGGGTGAAAGTCTCCTTAGCAACATGGGAGATGACTCCCAAGGATGAATCCAGCCCTGGTACCATTGGATCAATGATTCCATCCTGACCAAAAGGGGAAAAGAAGTGTAACTAATAAAGTATTAGTGACTGAGAGTTCAAATAGAGTTGAGAGGCTACTCTGGAGGTTGCTCTTATGCAAGCTTCAGTTAGACCTTATAACCTATCATAATCTGCCAACCCCCAACCAGGACCATTCCAGCCAATCCTAAAGAACACCTAGGGAAATATATAAGATTCCACAAGGGTTACATGCTCTAGAATAACTTTCCAGAAACTTACAAATCCCAGATGGGTCCCTGGTCCAGATAAGTCTTGAAACCTTGAGGGCCCAGCCTCTCCAGAGCATCAGATAGTCCCATATTAGTGACAAACCTTTCCAATATGAAAAATTTAGAATGGTCATAGCCCAAACACCCCTACAGAGAGGAATAGAAAGACCAAAGGTGATGGTGGAGTTATATAGTGAAAATAGGATTTAACAAATGAATATAAATGCTGAATCATTAAATCGACATCTCTTTTAGTCTCCACTATCTTAGAGCAGCTAGAAGTAAAAACCTAAAATTATGGTATTGTAATGGGATACCGTAATCCATGTCAAACTCTGAAATATGTTCTGCAATAATTGTGGTGCTGTGCTTTGAAATTGATTGCTTTTCTGTATATATGTTATTTTTCATGAAAAAAGAAGGAAAAATGTTGGTTGAGGCGATAAAAAATTATTTAAGTCTTCTAGCCTTAAAATTATTTAAGCCTTCTAGCCTTTTTTAGAAAAAAATCTGAAACAATCGTATGTTAGCCCATGACAAACTCTGGGATCTGACCTATAACCACTTGTTGAAGAGTGCTTTGAAAACTATTGCTTTTTTATTTCTTTGCTTTGTATATATGTTATACTATACAATTAAAAAGTTAAAAGATAAAAAAAATGATAATAAAGAAAATGAAATTGGACACAGAGGAAAAGGACACAGGATGCAAGAAGCTGGAAGTCAATGGAACCCTGAAGAGAAAGGAGGAGTCATCACCATGAGCATTCCCATGTGATGGAAAAGTCAAGGACCCAAGAACCATGAGCATCCAGTCCCAGACTGCCATGATCTTCAGGCCAAAAGCATTGCCTTTCGGATCTTGATTTTGGAATTCTCCAAAATCCTAGCCTCAAAACTATCAGCCAATAAATTCCCATTGTTTAAGTAAAAAAAAAAAATCAGTTGGCTATAAATGTGAGGGCTAATTTATGAACTCTCAATTCAAAGCCATTGATCTGTATGTCTACCCTTGTGCAGTACATGCTATTTTGGCTACTGTGTCTTTGTAATAAGTTTTTGTAATAAGTAAGATGTCTTTGTAATAAGTAGCTTTCTGTGTGTATTCCTTTATATACTTGGTTAGATTTATTCCTAAATATTTGATTCTTTTAGTTGTTATTATAAATGGAACTTTTTTCTTGATTTCTTCTCCTGATTGTTGGTTACTAATATACAGGAACATTATTGATTTGGGGGTGTCACTCTTGTATCCCACCACTTTGCTGAATTCGTTTATTAGTTCTAGTAGCCTGGTGGTGCAATTATCAGGATTTTCTGTATTTAGGATAATTATCATCCACAAATAGGAAAATTTTCACTTCTCTCTTTCTAATTTGAAAAGCTTTTATTCCTCTCTTCCCAAGTTGCTCTGGCTAGGACTTCCAGTTCAATGTTGGATGACAGTGGTGACAGGGCATCCTTGTCTTGTTCCTGATCTGAGAGGGAAATCTGCCAGTGTTTGACTTCTGAACATGTTTGCTGTGGCTTCTTTATATATGCAATGCTGAGGAGCTTTCCTTCTATTACTACTCTTCTAAGCATTCATATGAAGAAGTGGTACTAGGTTTTGTCGAAAGCTTTTCTGCATCAATTGAGATGAACTTTTTTTTTTCATTCTGTTAATGTGATTATCACATTAATGATTTTCTCTTGTTGAATCACACTTACATAACTGGAATAAATTCCATTTGATTATGGTATAATAATTCTTTTCATTTTCTGTTATATTTGGTTTGCTAGTATTTAGTTGAGAAGTTTTGCATTTATATTCTTAAGTGATTTTGGAGTGTAATTTTCTTTTCATGTGCTATTGCTACCTGGCTTTGATATGAGGGTGATGTTGGCCTCATTTTATCTCTTTAACTTTTTGGAAGAGTTTCAGCAGTATTAAAGTTAATTTTTCTTGGTATGTTTGGCAAAATTTCGATCTGAGGCCATCCTGTTGGGGATTTCTTTGCTTGGAGGTTGTTGATTACTGACTCAAATGCTATAGTAGTTATTGGTTTGTGGTGATTTTCTATTTCTTCTTGAATCAATGTAGGTGAGTTTATATGTTTTGAGGAATTTATCTGTTTCATCTAGGTTATCTTTTGCTGGCATACAATAGCTAATAGCATTGTCTTTAGTCATTTATATTTCTATGGTAGAACTGTCTCCCTTTCATTTCCTGATTTTAGATATTTGTATTTTCCGTTTTCTATTCTTTGTCAGATTTAGCTAACATTCTGTCGATTTTACTGATCTTCTTAAAGAAGTAATTTTTAGTTTGTTTGATTCCCTCTTGTGTTTTTATTCTCTATTTCATCAATCTCTGCACATATTTGTTGTTTCTTTCCTTCTATTCACTTTAAGCTTAGTTTGCTCTTCTTTTTCTGTATCCTCCAGTTTTGAAGTAGGGTCTGTGATTTGAGATCTTTCTCTTTTTATTTTTAATTTAAGCATTCAGAGCTCTAAATTTCCTTCTCAGAACTGCTTCTGCTTCCTAAGTTTAGATATACTGCATTTTCATTTTCGTTAACCTCAAGATATATCTCAATTTCACTGTGATTTCTTCTTTGTTACTTTGCCTGTTTAAGAGTGCATTGCTTAAGCTCGACATTTTTGTGACTATTCTAGCTTTCCCTCTGTTATGGTTTTCCAGTTTCACTACATTGTGATCAGAGAAATGTGTATTACTGTATCAATGTTTTTTAATTTATTGAGACTTGTATTGTGATGTAACATATGATCTATCCAGGAGTATGTTCCATTTGTGCTAGAGTAAAATGTGTATTCTGCTACTTTTTGGGTGAAGTGTTTTATTTTCCTCTGTTAAGTCAAGTTGGTTTATAGTATCAGGCAAATCTTCCATTTTCTTTTTGATCTTCTCTCTAGAAGTTCTATCAATTATTGACCGTGGTGTATTTAACTTTTCTACTTTTAATGCAGAACCATCTATTTCC
This sequence comes from Myrmecophaga tridactyla, assembly GCA_004026745.1. NCBI lineage: Eukaryota > Metazoa > Chordata > Mammalia > Pilosa > Myrmecophagidae > Myrmecophaga > Myrmecophaga tridactyla. The sequence continues at coordinate 57,756 of PVIY010012484.1, read as the reverse complement.
CCTTTTAAATCTGTCAATATTTGTTTCATATTTTTGGCTCTGGTACTAGTGGATATATATTTATAATTGTATGTCTTGTTATGTCTTGTCTATACCCCTTTTATCGGTACATAATAAACTTCTTTCCTCATAATTATTTTTAATTTAATGTCTGTTTTATGAGATATTAGCATAGCTATCCTAGTTCTCTTTTGTTACTACTTGTAAAGTATATATTTTTCCCACCCTTTCACTTTCAACTTAATTACGACTTTGAAATTTAGATGGGCCACTTGTAAACAACATGTGCAGGATTTGAGAGGATTGACTCCAATTTTGTAGATAAAATGCTACTGTGGGTAAAATGCTAACAAATAGCATTGCATGCTTCAGTGAAATTTTTTATGAAAGGAAAAGCCTATTGATGCAGCGAACTTCATTGTTTTCTTATTTTAAGAAACTACCACAGCCAGCTCTGCTGTGATCAGTCAGCAGCCATCAATGTCAAAGCCAGACCCTCCACCAGCAGAAACGTCAGGAGTCACAGAAGGCTTAGGTGATGGTTAGCCTTTTTTAGAAATAAAATATTTTAAGGATTTTATTAGACATAATGCTATTGAACACTTGGACTACAGTATAGTATAAACATAACTTTTGTATGCATTGAGAAACCAAAAAATTCACGACTCACTTTACTACTATATTCTCTTTATTGGTACCCCGGACCCGATCCTGCATCCCGTATGTGCACAGGGGTCACTGCGCTCCCTCTCTAACAGGATCATGGACCCAAAATGGGAGCGCGAGGCAAGTCCACCCTGCACTGTGGAAGATACAGGGCAGGGGGCAGCAAGGGCTCTGGAGCGTCTAGTGTTTTTGTTTTTTTCACATCCAATAGCTTTTTAATAACGGCAGGATCCGGGGCTAGTTTTGGAGCTCAGACTTGCCGGCTGGCCTCTGGCGCGCAGAAGGTCCGGCCCTTGGAGAGGACAGAAGGGCTTTGCTGAAACGCCTGCAGACCTCCTGGCCCATTCAGAGACAGGAGAGCAGGCAGGTGGACAGGGCCAGCTGACCCAAGGTGCGGATCTCTCTGGCTCATCAGGGCGCTGCTCAGGGTGCAGTGGTGGGGGCGCAGCACACACACCTCCAGTTTGGGTACGCCCTGAACTCGCATGTCTTCTGTGAGGTCAGGAAGCTTCATCCTTGACGACGATGGCGGGTTGGTGCAACTGGGAGCAAGGGCTCCAGCACAGCTCAGTTGAAGGTAGAGTTGGTTCCTCTGGCCAGACACTGGACAGCCTGACCAGCAGCCTCTTATGGGTGGCCTGGCTCTGGGGCACCTTGGGCCGAAACTTTGGGTCCTCGGGGTGTATGTCAACACACACTTACTACAAGCAAGACCCGGTGATCAGCGTGACCTATGAATTCTTTCTTTCCAAACTCACAGACTTGTGAGACAGAATTACTGCATCTCCAGTAGACAGATGCAAAAGCTGAGGCCCAGTTCCAGAAAGCAAGGTGTTACCCAAGCTCACAAGATGGGCTGGGAGCTGAGACTGGAAGAAAGACCCTCGTGGCCCCAAATCCTGAGCATTTGGTCCTCAACTCTGAACCCAACTCCCCAGATTGGGGAGGGACAGGTCCAAGGCAAGTGGCTACGGGGCCAGCCGCTTAGGCCCGAATCTGGGACCTGGGTCAAATTACTTAAGCCTCTCGGTACCTCAATTTGTCCATCCACTCAATGGTGGCCATAATAAAGGAAAATAAAGAAGTGTGTGAGGGAGGGGAGAGCTGAGGGTTGAATGACCTTCACCCACGGGGAACCCCTGTGCCCCCAAAGCGGCCGGCAGTGTCTGGGGAGTTGCCTCCCCTGGACGGCCCAGGAACCCCGCTTCCCTCCCCAGCAGACACCATGTGGATGGCTGCGGATGAGCGAGCCCCAAATGCTGCCAACTCACTCATCTCTTCTCATCTCTGGTTTTGAAGATGCGTTTTCTTGACTCAACACCTGCTTAGTGAAGCAGCCCTTTAACTGTTTTCCATTGTTTTACAGAAGGTAGGTCTTTAAGATCCCTGCTGCCTGTGAGGCTGAGGAGGCTGTGGGTGGTTGCTGGGGCCTGGAGGGTGAAACTCACCGGTATTTATCTCAACTCACCAACCTGGTCATCCGGCTCCTATCTAGATGCTGCACAGAGCTCCCCTGGACTCCAGAGCTCCTCCGTGTTTGACTCAGACAGTTCCTGCCACTTCAATAGTTGTTTGGGTGGAGGGATGGATTCCTGGAGTTCCTTATTCTGCCATTTTACTGCATCCTCTCCCCTTAAACTTGGGGATGCAGTGGGTTGTGTTACTTGATTTTTGGATGTTGGACCATAACCGAAATAAATCTCACTTTGTCACAGCATATAATTTTTATACACTATTTTGATTTGGTAATGATTTGTTGATTTTTGCACTAATGTTCATGAGAGATATCTGTGTGTAGTGTTTTTTGCTTGTAATGTCTTTATCTCGTTGCAATATTATGGAAATGCTGGCTTCATGTAAGGAATTAAGAAGTGTCCCTGTGCTTCTATTTTCTGGAAGCGGTTTGACATCCTTTTATACACAGTTAACCCTTCCACATCATGAGCGTTAGGGCTGCGGCAACCCCACGATCTGGAAAACCCACATAATATTGTTTTTCAGGATTTTGGGAAACTCCCTACTGCCTCCATCAAGAGGCAGAGGCAGCCTCTCCCTTTACTTTGACATTGCGTGGACTAAACCTTTTTAAAAAGTTTCAAACCAGCCTTTGCTGGCCTGAAAACCCATAAATGTAGACCCTGCATCTTCATTCTCCTTTAGAGAATCATATAGGGATGTAACTTTTTTCTATGACACCTATTTTATAATAATCCTGAACCCCAAAGAATGTTGCACTTTCTACCTGAGATGCAGATCTCCTGGTTTATGCAAATGCTCTGCAGTTGTTGGGGTGGCAGCAGCAGCAGATTCACAGCTTTCCTTCTCTTTTTTCTTGATATGTGTTCAGTTCAACTCATTAACGCATAATGCTGGCTTCCACAAAACTCCCCCCGCCCCAATTCCCATTTAATTTCTTATGCAGACCCACTATATATTCAAACTACAATGGAAAAAGGGAAAGTCGCGATGTGGAAGGGATAACTGTAGTTATATATTACATTTATTTTTTTCTAAACTGGGACACATTATGTTTTAGTTCTCATCTCTATAATATCGACATTATAGTACATAATTTCATATGGTTATTGACTTGACACCATTTTTCTTATGAGTTCACAAAGTTTTCCCATTGTCATATTGAACAGTATAGCCTTTAAAGAAAAAACAAACAAACGCATTTCCAGTTCTTTATACTTCTGGTCTCTAATTCTGTGTTTTGCAAATATTTTCTCCAAAGTGATGACTTACTTTTACATGTCCTCTAGTGAATTCTGTAGTGATAAACAATTCTGTAGTCATTTTTCCCTATTGTTTAAGAAATTTCTCAATACCCAGGAACTTCCTCTCGTATTGACCCCTAAAAAATTGTATCGTTTTAACTTTTAAATTTGTGTTTAAAAAGTCATCTTTAATTTACTTTTTTTGTATGAAGTGAGAAAGTAAACTAAAATGTCTTTTCTCTCAAATGTATAATGCATTCTCCAGTTTCAAATATGAATATGTGTGTATGTGTGTAAATATATATTTCTGGGGCTCTTATCCAGTAAAATTAAGTTACTACAGCACAAACACCACACAGGTAAACAATCGGTAACTTGTTCTTAAGAAGGGACTTGCAGGCTTTACTTTTCCAATAAGTAAATAATAAGAATAATGATCTTTCAGTTTCCACAAAATATGTTATAAGATTTGTATTGGAATTGTATTTCATCCATAGAATTATTTAGTAAAAAATTGGTACATCTCTGATCCATTTCTACATTTATTTAGCTATTTTACAGAATGCTCTACAGTTTTTTCATGAAGATCACTTTATAGTATGCATCTTCTTGTTAATGCTGCATATTGTTAACATGTATCTTTGGTTTTGTTGCTGGTTTGTAAAATGTAATTGATTTTAAAGGAATTTTGCAATCTTGATAAATGCATGGAAACTTTTAATTTAGCTATAGTTTCTTTTGAGTTTTCTAGGTAGCCAACTATATTACACATAAGTAACTCCATCTGTAGTGCTAGTGAGTGATTTTGACTCATTCTTGATCTTAAAAGAAACCACTATGACGTTTACACTATAAAATCTTGGTAGATATATTTTAATGTTTTAAGAACATATCCTTCTCTTATTAGTTTGTTAAGGGTTGTTAGTATGAGTGTATTTTGTATTTTATGGATTGCTGATTTTCTGCCTCAAAATGAATGTGATTTTTCCCCTTATGTTACAGTGAAATACATTAATTGCTTTTTTAAGCATTTAACACATTTTGCATTCCTGGAGTAAACAATCCTTGATCATGATGCGTTATTGCTTATAAGTATTTCTGGATTTGGGTAGCAAATATTTGCTAAGATTTTGCACTTGTGTTCATAAGTGAGATGAGTTGTTATTTTCTTTCTCATCCTGCTTTGTTAGATTTTAGTATCGACTTATAAAATTAGCTGGTGACTATTTCCTTTTTATTCATTGTCATTGATAAAATTATTCGTTCCTTTGAGGTTTATAAAATGGGTCCATAAAACCATCTGGGATTGCTGTTATCTATTAAGAAGAGTTTAAAGCATGTTATGTATAAGTGCTTGCTCAGGATTTTTTTTCTTCTGATTCAAGTTTTATAAGTTTTGTGTACCCAGGAATTCATTTAATCAAAGTGTTAAACAGTACGGTGACATTGTTCATACTATTTCATAATAATTTTAATATCTATGTCATTAATTTTTAAAATTTATAATTTTGTGCCTGTACTTTCTTTTTCATTTCCTATTTAATTTTTCCAGAGTTTTGTCACAGATGTCAATTTTTTTTTCAAAGAATTTTTGCTTTGGTTTATTGACCCTTTTTTGTATCTTTGGTATCTGTTTTATACATCTCTCTTATTTGTTGGTATTCCCTTTCCTCTCTTCTTGTTTGCATTTGTGTTTCTATTATACTGAGATCTAAACTTTGGTAAAGAAATAAACATATATAAATATAATTTAAGGAATATATGTGTGTTTATATATGTATACATATATACATTCTTTTTTAAGATGACATTGAAGTATATTTTTCTCTAAGCACTATCATAGTTATATAGCATGAGATAATATAGTCTTTATTTAACTTTACTTTTCTGCCCCTTGACTCAAGTAGAATTAAGTTCTTAAATTGAAAATATACAGGTTTTTCCTAGTTTTATCAGTTCAAATTTTAATATAACGAATTTTAGATAGAGAAAATGGATTGGATGAAAGCATGTTTTTATTCCCCTGAACATGTACTTTCAAAATTCCTCTATGACTGCTTGAGAAAAACATACATTCTGAATATGTTGAATTCAATAGTTTATATTCATTAGATGAATGTTATGTAATTCATTATTTAAATCTCCATCCCTAATGATTTATCAATTGCTGAAGGAGATATGTCAAATTCTTTCACAATGTTTGTTTTCTCTAAAAGTTCTATGAATATTTGATTTATATATATTAAGGCTGTATTAGGGGTATACAATGTTAGAATTAGTATATCTTGCTGATGAATTAAACTTTTATAATTTCATGGTTATTAGTAATTCTAGTAGCAACTTTTGACTCAGTGTCTATTTTGGCTAATAGTAATAGACTCACACCTCTATTTTGGCAAATATTTTCCTGGAATTTAAAAAATATACATGTATTTCTGTATATTGTTTTCCCATCTTACTTTGACTTCTGGTGCATTTATCTCAATTGCTGCCATATCTTGATTTATGTGTGCCATTTAATGCTGTGCATTCTGGTTTTCATGTCTGCAGTATTTTGGCCTTCTTGTCGCTTTGGGCTTCTCTACCATGGAGTTATTCCTCACCTCATCTTCGTCAATTAATGGAAAATCATACATTTTTTTGTTGTTTTAGTGCTCATCCTAGAAAATAGAAACTTCTCTCGTTTAATATGTGTCTGTAAAATATATTTTAAACATATTTTTTAGCACATTGAAGGTATTGGTCACTGTCCTTTTCCTTCCAGCTTTAATGTGAAGTCGGTCAATTGAAGCCAGGTTTATTTTGTTATTTTGAAGAAAATCTACCTGTTTTTGCGTTTGTTTTCTTCTGACTGTCCTTACTTTTTTTTTACTGTTTCATAGTGTTAGACTACTATGTTTATGTGTCTAAATGCAGATTTCTTTCATATATAAATTCAATACTACTTCATTTATATTCTTGGTCAAATTGTTCCAGGTTTGGTTATTGGGGGCTTTTTTCAGTTGGCCCCGGTATCCATTTCAAATAACCCCTTCATTGTGGGTACTTTTGTTTTTCTTTCTGAGCCCTTCCTTACCTTTAGGATTCCTTTTTATTTAATCTCTTTGCAATACTTGGGTTTCTTGGATCTTGGAATTTTTGTTCTTTACATTTCCCTTAGGAATCTGGGTTAATGATTTTTTTTTTTTCTTTTTGGACATACCCAAGAGCATAAAATTTGTATTACAATATACAGACCTACTGAATTTGATGAGGATATGCCAGAGGGCTCCTCAAAATCATCAGCATTTGGCACTATCCAGCTTTTAATTTTTGCCAGTTAAAAAATAATAATCCTTAAATTTACATTTTTCTACTTACTAGTTAATTTGACATTTTTCCATGTGCTTGTCACACATGAGTTTCTTCTTTGAAAATTGCAGATTCATATCATTTATGCATTGCTCTATTGGTGTTTCAGAATTTTCCATGATATTTGCAGTGATTTCTTTTATATTTTAAATATAATCTAATATGTATCCTTTTTTATTTGGACAAAACGAAATCCTTTCCCAATCTTCCATGAGAAGTTAATAGCAATCCTTAGTTTTGTATTTATCTTTTGTGTTGTTTGATGGTTTGTCGTTTGAAATTTTGTGTGGTAAGCATTTCTCTGCCAACTGCCCTTGCTCTTTTTGCTACAAATCTAGACTTCTTCATTTTCTTTTCTTTCATTACATTCATAATTTTATCATATTTTAAGCAAATTATTTAGACATGATTTTCTTTAATGACTTTGCAGCACTCCCTTTAGGTGGGGTTAGGTAAAGAAACAGATTTCACTTTTTCCCATGTAAGTGAACTATTTTTATCCTCACTATCTATAATATGTCTTCATTTCACTATCAGTATATGGTGTCAAATTCATTCCTTTGTGACTTTCCCCATATGCATTAATCTGTCTCTAGAATCCTTATTTTGTTCCAATGGTCTATTTTTCTGCTTTTTAGACAATATCATGATTTTTATTTTTATTACTGTGCAAGAAAGATATCTTACTGTGCAATAGATCCATCAGCCCCTTTAATTTTCATATTTATGTTTATTTATTTATTCTTCTATTTAATTTTTAATTTAAGTGTCTAGTTTTCATAAAAATCCAAATGTCTTAAAATATATTCTAAAAAGTTTCCTTGTTTATGCTGTAAAACAACAAAATCAAGGGACACATTTCTCAATCCATCCAGAAATTCAGCCAGGTCAGGGCTGGTTTGCAGCTTCAGTAAGATTCAGTTTCCTTTTGTTTGAATTTGTTTACAGGTGTGGCTTTCTAAATTGGATTGAGAGCCTCATAGTTCTCTGCCTCTTCAGCTCTGACAACCTGCAGGAATTCAGAGACTTCCTGCTCAACTCGTCGGTTGCCTGTCCCACAAAGCTTCAAAATCAGACAGAGGGTCATGGCAGAGGCTGTCCTGAGTGTAAAGCTATCTCTCTCTCTCTCCCAGCAAGTCTGTTTCCTAAGCACTGTAGTACTGTAAGAGATTTCACACTGCTTAAACGTTTTCAACCTAACTTTTCAGCCCCTCACCAACCCTAACCTTAGAATAGCTGGAAGAGCAGTTGTCTCCATGGAGATTTTGTCATGGACTTGGGGTCCTTCAGGCTTACAGTGCATTACTCTAGCTGTGCATAGATGCTAAAATATCTGTTGACTTCTCTTTTGCAAAGCCTTTCAGACTGAGCCAAGCAGTCTTCAGCCAGCGCTTAGGATCTACTACTGCCCCCAGGAGGAAACTATTTGGAGACTGTTTAAATTGAAAGTGAATATACAAACGGACAAGGGCCAGGCCATAGATGACCAGAGAACTCTGACTTCTGACCTAGACAACAACTGGCACAGAACTTCCAGGACTTGGTCAATGACTGCCAGCTTCCCTAATTTTTGGCCTGACTTCCAACTTAGGACGAACCAAAAAATTCAGATATGCTCCCAAGTCCAAGGAAGTTTGATCTCTTGCCTTCTAATTAGGGAAGAAATTTAAGTCAAGTGTCCTTAAAGGAATAATCACAGCCTGGGACAGTTCAGGTGTTGTAACCATGCCAGATGTCTATTATACAAGTAATCCTGTAACATTGCCCAAAGAAAAATTCTTCTGCAGACACAGAATACTGCCCTTGCTTCATTCCTATAATTCCTTAACTGCAAATTATCATGGGGTTTATGTTTAGATGTTTTAGAGCAGGAGTCAGCTAAGTCAAGCCCTCAGGTCAAATTCAGCTAGCCTTCTGATTCTGTAAATATAGTTTCACAGGTGCACGATGGCACGTATTTGTTTGTATATCATCTGTGGCTGCTGTTGTGTTGCAGTGCTGTGGTTAAGTAGTTGTGACTTTATCTTTATAGATAAAGTTTACCAATTTCTGGCTTAGAGTACATGTTTCAGATAGTGTATTTTTTCAGGTCTAGAATTCTCTTTGGATTCTGTTATATAGTTTCCATATCTCTCCTTATTGAAAATACTTGAATATATTTATAACAGCTTTTTAAACTGTCTTGTCTGCAAATTCCATCATTTGCATCACTTCTGGCTCTCCTTATATTGGCTAAGCTTTCTGCTGGTAATGGAGCATGTTTTCATGCCTCCATGTAAGTGCAGTGATTTTAATTCTGCCCTGGGTTTTCTCTTCCTTTAAAGGTTATTTGGATGTATTCTGGCAGGCAGTTGATTTAAGCTTTGTTAAAGCACATACAGAGTGGCTTTTACTATAAGACTTAATTTAGTCCACCCTGAAGATGTGCTTTCTGGAGTCTAGTGAATATTCTGGGTGTTTAATGATGTTGCACCCCTGCATCTGTTTAGGATATAAGTAAACTTGTTCAGTTCACTGTTGGTGCTGAGTAGTTGTTTTCTCCGATCATTATTCCCGCCTTATGGCGTCTCACCCTATACATGTACAGTTTGGTATTAAATAAATATTCAAGGAAATACCTTGCAGATTTAGGGAGCTCTTTACCTTGCAGCTCCTGCCTCTCTGTCATTTTACCCTACAAATAAGGCAGCCACAGCCTCCCTGAAATCTGATTTCTGTCTCCTCAACTTGCAAGACTGCTGTGCTCTAGACTTCCTGTTCTTGCACCATCGTCTGAAAAGTGTTTCCAGGCAGAAAGCTAAGGTGGCTGTAGGGCTCACTGAGTGTTTCCCTTATCTCAGGCCTATGGTAAAAAGAGTTATTTAATATATTTTGGACTGTAATTTGCTTACAATAGAATCAGTGGTCTTTTACCAATATGTACATCAATGCTGATTGAGTCCTATTAGAGTCACAACACACTTAGATGATAAATTGAGCAGGGAGGCAAGATTTTGTTGTAATTCATGCTGACAATTGGTAAATAGATCTATAATCTTCATGTGCAGGAAGGCAAGGGCAACATTAAAATTGTTTCCCAACCAGTACAATTAAGACACAATCAGTACCAACCAATAACAAAGAAACCAGACACGGCTGGGCACAACTAATTAAACCACTAGTTGAATCTCTGAATAAATTGACTGAAATGCAAGATTTGTAAAGCAACATTCTATATTCAAGTAACAAGCAATGTAAATATCTACATGAGCAAATGCATTCATGGCTGGTCTTTAAGACATCTAAAAATTCATTTAAAGTTTATGTGAAATTATTTAATATATTGTGTTTCATTTTTTCTGGTAAGGTTTTTCATCGCCTTCAGTTTTTGGCATTCAGCATCTTGAGAATCACTGCTATAGAAACACACATCTATGACTAGCTATAATAAAAGACTGCAAGTTATACTAGCATTTAATAGCATGAACTTTATGATATGAGAATATACACTATGAGTTTTATAAAGTAACCTTTATATATGAAGTAATGTTATTCCTCTTATTTTAAAAGTAATAAAACATAATGATTGTTATAAAAATGTGTGATTTCCAAACTATGCCTTTAAAATGTCAATCTATAAAAAAGAACCTATTGAAAATCATCTTGCTAAATAATCCAATTACCCACTGTGGTGGCTCAGAGCTGGATATACCCCAGAAAAACATACTCTTAAATTTAACCCATTCCAGGGGTTTGAATCTATTGTAAATAGGATCTTTTGAAGAGTTTACTTCAGCTAGGGTATCACCCAACTCAATAAGGATGGGTCTTAATCTTATACTGGAATTATTCATAAGCAGAAAAAAATCCAGACACAGAGGAAAAAACATGGGCAGGAGTCAGAAGTCAGAGGAGCTCCAAGAAGCCAGGAAAGGCTTGCTGTGTGATGAAAAAGCCAAAGACCAAGGACTGTTGGCAGCTAGGCCAAAATTCCACAGTCTTCTGGGAGAAAACATTGCCTTGATGACATCTTGATTTTGGACTTCTCCTAGCTTCAAAGCCATTAGACAATAAATTCCCATTGTGTAAGCCACCCCATTGCATTAGGGCTGCTGTTAGGACACTAAAAATATTCATCAAGGTAATAGCAATAAGTGTTAATAGTCCAGCAGGCCTCCAGCTGCACAGAGAGAGCTGAACCTAGAAGAAGGGAGTTTTGAACTGAGGGATAACATAGTAAAGTAAATGGTATTAAAATAAATAAGTAAATTAAAACACCTGGGGGAAGAGTCTGATAATTACAAGATCAAATAGAAAACATAGAACGCCCTGAAAACATAGGGCCAGCCAATCAGGTGATCCAGTGATGGCACCAAGAATCCCCTTCATCAGTGATTTAGAGGTTAACTTGAAGCCCCTCCCAGTTAGAGTTAAAAGAACAGAATTGCGCTGATATGATATGTACATAACAAAAAACACAGAATAGTAGTGTTTCTCAAAATATAGAACTACAATTTTATCCCAGGTTTTAGACTCTCCATGGGTATCCAGTATCCCAATGTCTTCCAGCTGTTCTCTACCTTCCAAATATCCATCATCAAGGGCTGCCCAGTCCCTAATGTTCACAGGCCCTGATGTTTCCCAAATAAGTCAGGAGTTTTAAACACTTAAACTTGCATTTCATTGTCCAGAACTTGATAAAATGGATTCTTCTTGCAGTAAGGGAGTCTGTAAAATATAGTATTTTACTTGGGTGTGTCTCCTCTCCAAATAAAATTGTTTCTCCTTATAAGACAAGATGGGAAAATGGTAATCAGCGGACAGGTAGCCGTCTCTGCCTCCTATGTCAAGGACTGATGGCAAATTTGTGCAGAATGGATAAACTAAGGCCCTACAAAGACACAAAAAGTCAAACAAGAGTTGCTACCTCTTTAGAGACACCACAGAATTCACCAAGGTCATCAGAGATTTCTCCTTAAGAAATGGAAGAAGTAATTGATGAAGTGGTCAAGAATTGCATTAATTTCCATTTGCCATTGTGAAAAAATGAATTTCTGAGCTTACTTCTCCACTGAAACTCTGGATGTGACTGGAACTATTTGGTTCTTATCCTCTGATAGTAAGATAAGAACAGCTAGATCTGTAAAACAAAGTAAAAATCCATTGTCAAGGGGCAGTAGGGCATGAATTGACTCTAATGTCTGTGGTTCATCCCAATATAATACAGTTTCTGAAATGTGCTAAATGAGATTCCCATTAAGCCAAGCCAACAAAAGTTATGTTACTACAGACGCTGTATATTAAGCCTATCAAGCATTGTGTTAATTACCTGTTATGTAGCTATTACTTTAATTAACTCTTTATACTTCTTTTTTTTACCAAGAAGGCTATTGAGCTTTTAGAAGTTATTTAAGTGACAATACAATTATTAAGAGGGAAATTTGGGATTCATACCCACATCTATCTGACATCAAAGCCAGTAGTTTATGATGAACTTTAATTCTATATGTAAGTAGGCAATTAAGAGTCAGTCTTTCAAAATCAGACAACTGAAGCTAAATGAAGTTTCCTGAGAGACACATGTCACAGTTTCACTCTGTTCATGATATAATCAAGTAAACTGGGACTGTGTCTCCTGGAGAAAATCTTAGGGGAGAATACCCTGTCTATAGTATTGACAAGGCAATATTCTTTACTGTATTTACAATATTCTTTACTGGATCCAAGAACAGAAGTACACAAACAGGACCAATTAGAATGTTTTGCAAGGAAGTGAATTTTTAGCTTAGTTCAATTCTGAGCTGTCACTGATGAAATAGACAACTTTCTAAGTGTGAATTTCTCATGTCAACTGAACTAGTTACGCAGAGTTACTTAGGACTTCTTTATGCCATATTAAATGAGTGGTTTTACATGCAATTGAATGTCCTTTTCAACCCTGAAAATCTATGGTCTACTCTAAGGAGACTAAAATTCTCAGACAAGACAGTCTTGAAGTAGTCATGGAAGATTCCAAGGAGACAGTGATCCTAGATTGGTTCATAAAAAGCATGTTATTTTTATTATGCAGAGAAAAAAGTGAGAGCAATTAAGGTGAGCATAACCATAAGAGCTCATGCTGGAAGGATTGCCTAGGAAGCAGTATGCTCATAGAAGGACCAGGAGACCAGCTGACCATGAACCTCAGGAGCTGGGGTGGGAATATGGTGAAATAAGCCCGGGATGATTAAGTGAGGAAGATTCTAGATGATTATTCAAGCCAGTAGGAAATTCAGTCTTCAAGGGTCTCAGGGATCAGATGAAGGATTAGTGCCAGAAGGGTCATGCTATACAAGTAGCGTATAGCGTCAGCCTAGAATCATTTGGAAGGTTACTTAAGAAGCAGTAATTGTAGGTAATCTCTGTAAATAAAATGAGATTCTGGAAGAGAATACCAGAAAGTATTCAAGTATTCTGGAGAAGGGGAAAAGATGGGGGTCATTGAGAGAGAGGCAGAACCGGAGAGAAAGATTACCAACTAAGGTGGCTATGCATTTAAATCTGTTGGGTCAGGAAAGTGGTGATGTTTTTGTTTAGATCAGCTGATTCTCTAAAGGGCCCAGTAGTTAATACTGTTGGGTTTGCAGGCCACAGGGTCTTAGGTGTCTGTTACAACTCTCAGTTCTGCTATTGCATACCAGAGCAAAGACATTCACTTTTCCACTTGTATTTTTCCCAGGGCCATCTGATACTTTAATTGGGCTGTACTAATTCTCCCTTGATATCTAGGCACCTTGAGTTGATGGTGTTGACCATTATAAACTATAACATTCTGGGGAAATCAGGGACACATCCAGAGGCCATCTCCCAGCCTTCACATCTCTCTGCTTTTCCCCTCTTGCTTGCTTGCAGGTGTTTTAATTGGTTTCCACTTTGCAGCCTGAGGTGGACACATTAGGTCTAAAGGGTTGGCCTGACCATAACTTGAAGCTGAAATCTGGGAACAGTTTATCAGGGTGAGGACTTTCAGTGGCAGGGCCCCTTTCCACTGGGGTAGATCATACCCAGCACTCGGGAGCTGCCTTCCACTGACCTGATCCCACCAGTTGGTCTCTCCAAGGGCTTGGCTGCAAGGGGGCCTTTAGGCTGTGTACATAACAAAACAGTCAATTGTGAAATGTTTCTACTGTGACTGAGCCTGTGTTCCCACAATGCACCATGTAGCAATTCACTCCACAAATGTCCATTTGCTACTTTTCCAAAATGTCCAAATAGTCTCCATCCCAAAATGAAAATTAATTTATTCCTTTGATTTGGGTAAGTGATAAAATAATATTTTTAGGAATATCTAGGTATTAATGCAGAGAGAGGGATGTGATTTACTTCTGAGAATTTTTCCAAGTAGGAATCTAAATAAACTGCACAGTAGAAAATAACAAACTGTACTAGTCAGAGAGAATATATTGTTCTTTCTTTTCAGTAGTAAATTGACATTTTAACACCTTTTTGTGGTTCAGTATATCTCATTGCAGGTGATGGCTTTTCAGCAAGTACTCCTGATGTAATCTGGATCTTTTTTTTGGGGGGGGGGGCAGTGCATGGTCCAGGAATCAAACCCGAGTCTCCTGCATGGAAGACGGGCATTCTAACCACTGAACTACCCATGCACCTTAATCTGGATTGTTTTTGATGCACAACATAGTAAAGGACTCAATTAGGAATGGGAATACACTGTTCCATTTACACATATCCTATAGAAATGTAAACCCAAATCCATACCTGTGAGACCACGTTTGCATATGTACATTTGAGACAAGAATATTATGTATAATACTGGCATCGTGGCATGTGGTTACTGTAGGCTGGATATACTGTAGGCTGGATATACTGTTCTGCTCCAGATCATCCTTTTATTTCTGTAGCTTTGTTAGAAACTTATGTTCTCTAGTCTAATAAATGATTTTTATTCCTGAGGAAGAGTTACATATGTAAATGCTTACTGACCTGTTTGTTTGTTTTCACCCTACAAAAAGGACTGTATTGCTTGGTAACTCAATACCAAGTGAATATGAATAATCTGGTAATCAGAAAATAATTTTATAACACGCAGGCTATCAATTATTCACTGTTTGAAGTATTGTGTTTGTGTTTTTTAATTTCATTAAAGCTTCTTCCAGGATAACGACAAGAAAGTCAATGATGATATGAGGAAGGAACTGTGTCTAGATCTCTTTCTTACATCATTGTATACATATTTGACAAAATATTTAGGGGCTTCATTAATTTATGTCTAATTCGCTGAGTGGTTTAACTGAGTTAGTGTACACTTCAACTTGAAGTTGAATCCTAATATGTGAGATTGAGTCTTTCTCTTGGCAGGAAAGTACAATGCTAATGAAGCCAGGAGAGGAAGAATTCCACTGTATTTTTTGCTGTATGATGTGTGGATTAAAACTACGAAAGGGGTTTTGAGAATCGAAGGATGAATATGAATGATTTGGGATATTGTAACACTAGAAAGTAATTAGATAAAGCAATCGTTACCAGGCTGAAGATGATCTTTTTAACTCAATTTGAAACGTGGTACATTTAAAATATTTAAAATATGTCTATTTACCCTGGAGTAGTAGATTTCTGACTTAGTACTGTTCCCTGAGGCCCTTACCCTTCTTTATACATATCACCATTTCAATTCACATTCTACTTTTTTGAAGAGGAAGATTCAGAGCCTTTGTTAACAAGGCAAAATTAAACAATAGGAACACTGATCATTATATAAAATGTAAAACACTGATTGACATACAAGCACATTATTTCCCTGACCCAAACGAATTTCTTTGTGAAATCTCATGTCTGCCAGGCATGTGATTGAAGGTATATACATTTTGTGAAGAAAAAAATTTAAAAAAAGAGAGAGAGAGAGAGAACACAGGGATTTTCTAATATGCTTTCACAGTCCATCTGAAATCCCTAATTTTAAATTTCAAATTGGGTCATTATTCCAAGAGGCCTGGTTACTTATAAAATATAATGAAATTAAAATGCCATTTCAGCTCCGAGCTTCCCATGGGAGATGTAAACAAACTCTCCCAGGACCTTCATTCTTCCTTAATTCAGCAATGTGATAATTAATCAATTAAACAATAAAATCCCAACTTGTTATGTGATGAACATTTTCTGGGTGCTGGAGATAAAAACAACAAATAAGAAAGCATCTATGATTCCAAGCAAAATATGGTCTATTTGGAGAAACAGATACATAATTCGGTAGTTACAAAACAAGGTGGTACATGAAATGACAGAAAGATGGTGGAGACACTGGCTCTTGGAAAATATTTTTGTAAGGCATTGTTTTTCCTGGGAGCGTTTCCATTTTACCTGTTTATTCATTCTCTTTTCATGGGACCAACTGGCCACCCTGTGCCTGCAATACAGAACTCCCCACTGCCATGTTTCTCATCATCTATTCCAAGTTCAGTCCCAAGTCCCATAGTCCTGCTCATATGGCACTTTAGTTTCAATGAGGGAGAAACTGCTAATGTAAGGGAGCTATATCTGCAAAAACGCTCACTTGCTCACATTTTTTCCAAGGCTGTGGGAAGGGCCCTAACAATGTCGTAGAGGCAGTTTTCTTTAAGAAGACCTATAAATTGCATGCAATTCAAGTTAGACAAAACTTGGGTTCATCCTCTTTACTAGCCTTATATTCAAATTTTCACCTCAGTTTAAATTATTTCTAGAATGTTACTCAGGTAATCCATGTTTAGTTAAACATAAGATTTCTAAAGATAATTTCTTACTCCAGCCAATATCATAGGAAAAAGGAATGAAGTCCAGATAGTGGTATTCCAAGAAGGAGAAAGGGAAATGTTTCTGCAGGATACTTTCCTTCAGATACCCCAAATACAGTACAGAGGACTGGTAGCTTCCCGTACCTGAAAGTCTGGCCCAGTATTTTGACTTCCCTCCTGTTTCATTCCAGCACCCTGACTCTGAAGAATATACCAGACAGAAGATGACTTTCAATTAGAGGCTTATGGACGGGAGAAAGATTTTCCCAAGGGTGATGTTGGTTTTAGGCTAAGATTTTTTGCTAAAGCGTCTGCTACAATATTGCCTAGTAAAGAATTAGTGTTATGGGCAGAGATATGAAACACAGTTACCTTTTGCTTGTGAGAGTTAGTCCAGATGTTTTACCACATCTCCTTTCAATATAAGGGGTGACTGACCAAAGTTCATTACTCTTGCAGCCACACACCCATCCACACTGCCCAGCCCTGGTACACCACCGAATTGTCAGCACAAATTGTCACTGCATCTCCTAGTTTGTAAACAATGACTATCCATACAGACATTAATTCAGACCATTGGCTGATTTGCCTAGTCCCATTTTCCCACCATATTGTCTGTGCTATGTTGCACAGCTACTGCCATCCAGGTAGCAGGCTGCCAGTATGCTGATCCATCAGTATACCAGGCAGACTCAGGTATACTGCCACCTCCATCAATGGAGGGCACAGAGGCATCCACTTTAGTAGGATCAGCAGGGAGGGTCAAGGGTTGTTCTTCCACATAGGAAACCTGACGCAGGATATCATGCAACAACTTAAGGAGCTGTTGTTGCAAATGCTGTGCTGTATCAGGGAAGCTTCACATTTCAATAATGTGCTCAATTGTGCATTGCCAGAGTGAGGCTTGGTGAGACTTAGTGTCTGTATCCACCCTTGTACAGAGATGGCTGCTCTAAATTTCACAGGGCATTTCTGAGTTAGTCTTTCAGCTTACAATAAGACATTATAGGCAGCACACAGTTATTTTCCTCAGGGACTATACAGCATTTTGGCTCTTTTTTTTATCTTGCTTTGCCACAAGCCCTACCCAAAGCCAGTATTGGTACTGGCCACACCTAATTCACAAGGCACATCAGGGCCCATCCCTGGTAAAGCCTAAGCCAATGCTATAGTCCATTTGGTTTTATCAAAAGCAGCCTGGTGGGAGGTATCCCATTCCTACACAGATTTTAACATTTGGGCTGAGTGAAGAATGAAGACTTCCAATATCACAACAATCCCAAGGAAGCCTTTAGTCATTCTGGCATAAGCAGCATAGGAAAGCATTGCAGATCATCAATTACTACAAAAGGAATAAATTTTGCCTCTCCCAACAGTGCAGTATCCAATAATTTAACAGGGAAGCCAAGGCATTGCAGACCACCACGATCAATTGTCCATCCCTGACTGTTAGGATGAAATATCAATGAACCTGAGGCTTTTTTTTTTTTGGTTCTGAAAAAGAGTTATTGGTTAAAATGAGATCATCAATATAATGACATAGAGTTATATTTTTCTATTTAACCAAATCCTTTGCTATAAGCCCATGGCAGATGGTCAGGCTATGTGAATAGCCTCCTAGGAGCACAATGAAACTCCTTTGTTCTCCTTCCCAAGTAACAGTGAAAACAGGTTGACTGACCCTATTTAAAAGAATAGAAAAAAGAGACAAAGTGATACTAATATAATAAGTGCTAATTCTTTATAGTAAAGAGACAACCTTTGGAAAGGTGGCATCACCGCACCCTCTGCCTCCCAAATTTCTTCTTTTTTATCTTTTTCATTATCAGATAAAGAATCTACAGGATCTCAGTCAGGGGAAGTCAGAATATGCCCTAGCATACCAGCATTATAATATTTCTAAACTTTTATCTACAAAGCATAACACCATTCAATGCATTGTCCAAATCTGCTAATTTCTCTGTCTTTCTGATCAGTCCATTGCAAAGACCTCCACAGATTTGTGGATTTCTCTGTCTCCTCAAGTCAACCTGCCATAGCTGGCCATAGCACACACTGTGGCCAACCAGTTGCTGTGCAGTTGGAAGTAGGGATTACCCCTGCAGAGTCCCCATTCCCCAGACTCATGCTCTCTATAGACCTCTTCGGGCTCCTGGCTGGCTTGCCAAATGTTCCAGCCCAGCACAACTCTGAGACCAAAGAACATACTAGACAGAAGATTACCCTGGAGTGTAATTAGGGGGTTATAGACAGGAGGAAGATCTTCCCATTGGCAGTCAGTCGGGAGATGAATGTCCATACGCTGTCCAAAGTCAAGAGAAAAGCGAGTGAGAAGCATGTCCAGAAATAGCTTCTGAAATTTAACAGCCTTGTGAGATTTGGTTACAATGGACTTTCGGCAGACTTTCATTAGATTTGGTTATTAGAGGAGGTGGTTTTACAGTCTTTAACATATCTGTCCCAGTCATGTAGATGGCTATGTAACTTGCTGTCAAAATGGAGGAGGGGGTGGAATTTGGGCCTTGGGCCCTTAAACCTACCACTTTCTTTTCTGAAGTGTAAGCAGAAAGAGATTATCCTCTGGGGCTGTAGAGGAAGTACATTTTGAAATCCATTCAATATAAATCAAAACAATGCCCCCATGATGCCCTTCAGTAAGTCCGTCATCAAATGACAAGTAATTAAGAAAAATAACTCATAGGCAAAAAAAAAAAGCCACATACATCATTTTAAACACATTGGAAGGCTGCCCAAAGCCAATCATGTTTTTGTAGAACAAGAATGAGCAATCATCTCTAAATAATGTTGTTGTATTAAATTTATTTAATAGTGGCACTCTAACTTAATCAATCCTAAATTGGATCATTAGCTAATTAAAATAGGCATTAATTGAATATTCCTGAATTTCATTTGTATCATGAGATCAAATTTCCTGATGAAATTCAGTTTGAGGATTGGATATATTTAAAGATTCTTGATGAATTTTACTGCAATGGAGAGATCTGGTTGTAGGAAATGTTTTATAGGCTGTTGCCAATTCAGCTCACTGACTGCAATATTGTTTTGTGATTAAGAATTAGATAACTTGTGAAAATCAGAAGGACATTCTTAAATATTACCACCGCATTTCATGATCCATGATGGATTCAAATTGAGATTTGCCATTCCCTATTCAGGAAACACATAATTCTAGAATATTAGAACAGAAAATATCATTATAATTCCCAAATGGAATGCCCATTTTTTATAAGCAAGTAAACTAACGATTCTAAGTAATGAATAGATCTTAATATCAGAGCTTGAGGTCAGAATATTTCCAAACTCCCAATTTGTGCTTTCAGCAATATAGCACTCAAATGTGTTTACATTTAACTGGCCTAGAACCCGCCCTGCTTTTGAACACAACAAGCAAGTTCTATCTTTGAAGTTGGCCTCTAACCTTGACTGACATATAGTTACAAAGTCCCATGGAAATGGGTCATGTCTGACAAGACTGCAGAAGCCTTCTCTTCTGCCATGGATCTTTTCTTCCACTAACAATAGTTGGAGGGTTTGAAACTTCCTGGAATAATACACTTTTTACAGATGTCTTGGTAAATTGTTGTGCTGGTTTAAAGCTATTATGTACCCCAGAAAAGACATGTTCTTTAATCCTCTTTTGATACGGCTGGGTGGGATCTTTTTGACTGTTTCTGTAAAAATGAGACCCAGCCAACTGTGAGTGGTAATCTAATCCTTTTGATTAGATGGTTTCCATAGAGATGTATCTTCAGCCATTCAAAGTTGGGTTGCTTACTGGAGCGATTAAAGTGACAAACATTTTAGAAAAAGCTTAAGAACTGACAGAGCCCACACAGCCAGAGATCTTTGGAGATGTAGAAAGAGAATACCTCTGGGGAATACTTATGAAATGAGAAAGAGGAGAGAAAGCTAGCAGATGCTGCCATGTGCCTTTCCAGCTGACAGAGGCATTCTGGACACATAGGCCTTTCTTGAATCAAGGTATTTTTCACTGGATGCCTTAGTTTGGACATTTTCATGGCCTTAGAGCTGTAAATGTGCAACCTAATAAATTTCCCTTTTTAAAAAGCTGTTCCATTTCTGGCATATTGTATTCTGGCAGCTTTTGAAAACTAAAATAGATTTTGGTACCAGAGAAGTGGGGTGCTGTGTTTTGCAAATACCAAACATGTTGGAACAGCTTTTTAAATGGATGAGGAGAATAGATTCTAGAAGAGTTGTGAGGGGCTTGATAGAAAGGCCTAGAATGCTTTGAAGAACCTTTTGGTAGAAATGTGGACTCTAAAGATACCTCTTACAAGGTCTTAGGCAGAAATGATGCATGTGTTATTGCAAACGGGAAGGAAGGTGATCTGGAAGGAAGGTGATTTTAAAATTGCACAGAATCTTGCCAAATTGTGTACTGCTGTTGGATGGAAGTTAGAATTTAAAGTTGACAACCTAGGATACTTAGCTGAGGGAATTTCCAAATGAAATGTGGAAAATGCACCCTTGCTTCTCCTTGCAGTTTATAGTAAATTGTGACAGGAAAGAGATAAGCTGAGAACTGAACTCTTGGGTACAAAGAAAAACAAGAATTGATGGCCTGTAAAATTCTGAGCTTCCAGAAAGTGAGACTCCAGAGAATAGTGCCCCACATGAGAACTTAACTAAATGTAGAACTAGTCAGCCATTTCAGAAAAAGGCAGGATTGGAGATAGTTATCCAGGAAGTATTTATGGAAAGTCTTATTGTCTGATGATTATGATCCCTGCATATTGCATTATATAGCTCCCAAAACAAGAATGCTGTGGGAGCTATATAAACAGAACTGCTGGCAGTCTGAACTAAAAGGGACAGAAAAGGGACAAATTGGAGGAAAAATAACTTCAGAGGCAGAACCATGGAAGCTAAGGCCTGAAGTCAAGAAACCTGTGGTCAGGAGAGTGGACCCACTTAAGCAGTTGGAGAGGGTAAGTTTGACTCAAAGGTAGAGGGTGGGCCTTCCATCTTAATGTTCTAGAAGAGTTGTGCCTCAGGCCTTGGAGAGGGTGGAACATATTCCTTGGGGACTGAGGAGACTCAATGGCTGCCACCCCATTGTTCTGGAGAGGTTGAGCATGTGCCCCAGAGATGGCAGAGAACCAGGGTGTGCTGCAATGTTTGGAGAGGGTAGATCCAAGGAAAACGTGGTCTCCTCCATGTCCTTCAATGTTGCAAATTCAACATTAGCATTTGGAGAGAGTCAGGCCACTGTGTAGGCCCTTGGGAAAGGTGGGACTACTGATTCCAAAGTCCCGAGGATAAATGACTCTCAGCGTTTGAAATACAACAGAGTTTGCCCTGTAGGTTTTAGGAACTGTGTGGGTCCAGTCACCCCTGTGTCCCGTCCAATTTCTCCCTATGGAAATGGAAACATGTATTCTATGACTGTCCCTCCTTTGTGTTTTGCCAATAGATAACTTGTTCTGAGTTTCACAGGTCCAGGGCCAGAGGAGAATTTTTGTATTAGGACATATCATGCCTGTAGTTGACTTTGAGATTTTTGTACTGGTTTTAACTTTGCATTGTATTTATATTGTTACTGAAATGTTTAAGGCTTTGAGATATTGTAATGGAGTGAATATAGTTTGTTTATGGAAAAAGATATGTTTTGGGGGGGTCCCTAGGGTGGAATGTTCCAGTTTGAAGCTATTATGTACCCCAGAAAAGACATGTCCTTTAATCCTCATTCAATATTGCTAAGTGGGAACTTTTTTATTGTTTCCATGGATATGCAACCCACCCAATTAGGGGTAGAAACTTTTGATTAGATGGTTTCCATGGAGATGTGTCTCCAGCCATTTAAGGTGGGGTTGCACACTGGAGCTATTAAAAGTGGAAGCCATTTTAGAAAAACTTGAAGATCCTGCAGAGCCCACACAGCCAGAGATCTTTGAAGATGCAGAAAGAGAATACCCCCAGGTAATGCTTACGAAACCAGAAGCCAGGAGAGAAAGCTAGCAACATCATCATGTGCCTTTCCAGCTGACAGAAGTGTTCTGGGTCCATTGGACTTTCTTGAATCAAGGTGTCTTTTCCTGGATGCCTTAGTTTGGGTATTTGCATGGCCTTAGAACTGCAGCCTTGCAACTTAATAAATTCCCTTTTTAAAAAGCCATTTTATTTCTGGTACATTGCATTCAGGAAGCTTTTGCAAACTAAAACAATTGTCAAAAAACAGATATTTATGTTCTGGGCACCAAATGTTGGGAGGGAGGCATTTTATATGGAGGAAACGTAAACACCTAGAGAATAAAAAGCAGTTGAAAGAAAAAAGGAAATTTTGCTACTTATTGAAAATACCTGGTGATAATTGTCTCACAGGATTTTTAACAATTTTGAGTACAGCTTAAAGGTAACCTTTTCTTATTTGTGTCTTATAGTTTTGTTTTCTTTCCTTTTTAAAAATTTCCTTGCAGTTCTCCTTTACATGAAGTACAGATATATTTTATCTTTCAATATGACAGGGAGTACATTAATTAACTTTCTTAGCATCATAAAATATACTGATTTTAGGCAGATGTGATTAATGCCAGTGGCATTATAAAGAAAACATCTGTGAGGGACAATTGTAATCTGACAAAGAGAAAAAGGGTTAAGCAACCTTTAATTTCTTGAATTTGGCAAATCTCCCAAGGCTTTTAGTAAAAGACTGTTTATGTTTGCTGCCAGGTGGATGCAAATTCATTCCACAAAAAGGAATTAATTTACTAAGGTGTGATGCATCTTTTCTCTTTTCTATTCTGGTAATTGAATATTCATCAAAAACAAGTACTACTAATTAGGAGATTATTCCATTTACTGGCAAATAGTGAACTTGCTATTCCTATCAAATAAATCAAGAGTTGACAAAATCAAATCCTTTTAGTTGCTACTGCTCAGATAATTTTTTTAAATGGCCAAAATATACAATTCATTTCATTTAAGGAATCTCTATTCAGTAACTAAAGGATTTAAACTTTAATCTGTTTAGGAAATGGAGGTTTTAGGTCAACAGTTAGCTTACAAAATTATCTCTGATTTTAACAGGACTTTCTACTTGCTGGAATTTAGCAGTTTGGTGAAATTAACAATGATCATGGGCATTTCCTCAATTTTTAAATTTATCTAATGTAAGTGGTTTATTTGGGGAGCGGTTTGAATAGAAGTTTGTTTTAGACAGTTTACTTATTCATGTGATGTTAGCAATGAGGCTACTTACATAGTTTTTCTAAAGACTAATTAATAGTGACATAAACATTAAAACTTTTCTTATTTGTTGTAACTATTTGACCTTTTGTTATTTTTGTGTCTTATGTTAAGTCCCGCTTCTACTTAAAAAAAAAATAGTGAAATGATTGACAGTAGAGGCCATACTTGATGACCCTTTATCTGAAGGGAACTTGCAGTGGGTGAGGTCTGGTCTGGAAAACAGTGGGATTGGCAGATTTCTGAGTGTGAGGTCAGTAGGTCCATCTCTCCACTGCTGTAGGCTTTCCCCCAGGTAAGACTTTGAAGAACATGAAGGATTGTGTGTTGAAACGGATGAACCCAAGAGAGAGGTTTTATAAATTCCTCCACTTGAGCAGCTGTGAATAAAGTTGCCGTGTGCCCATAGAAGCACCTTTTGGAAGGTCCACCAAGAAACAGGTTTCACACAGGGGCAGGTGATCTGAGCAGAGTCGAGGGTAGAGGAAGCAGAGACAAGGAGAAGGTGGGTCTATAAAGGATCCTTCCACTGAGGAGGGGGGCACACGTGCGAGGGTGTTGGGCTGCGAGTGGGGGACTTGCAGAAGAAAACACGGATTTAAGATTGTGAAATTCTCATTTTCCACAGTACGAGGCAACTGATCAATATTTAAATTTTTTTTAATTAAGGAAAAATTTTATATGTGTATTCTTTGGAAATATGGCTCCAAATACGAGAAAACAAAGCAAAAAATAATAATTGTTTAGAATAATTGGGAAGGTGGTCTTATGAGGGTAGGCCAGAAACTATAGTTTCCTGTAGTACCTTTTTTATTTAGGTAGAAGTAATAGAGTGATACCTGACAAAGGGGGTGGGTTCTCAGCCAGAAGCACTCAAATGACCAGTTCCTGAGACGCCAGGATTTCAAAGAGAGAAAGTTTATTGCTAGGCAGGAAGCAGGAGAGCAAGCAGCCTACGGGCCCCAGAATCTGTCTCCCCAAGTCTAGGGGGTTTAAGGTTTTTATGGATTCTAACAAGGGGAGATAAAATCATTGCAATTCCAGTAGCAAGTGTAAGTAGAAAGGGGGAGAGACAGAGTTACCATCTCAATAGCAGGCATAGGCAGAAACAATTTACAAATGTAAAGGAGTGACACTGCTAAATCCAGTTAGTGATTGGTTTTGAGCTTATTTAAGTTCCTCCATTAGCATTAGGGTGTTTGCCCTTACAAGTTACTTTGAAAAAAAAGTGGATAAAGAAAGTAACAGCTTTTACAATCATAAGGGCACAAGATAAGGGCTTTTACAATCATTATCAGAAATCAGTGCAGCTGATCAGAGATTTTCAGTATTTCCCTCTCTGTACTCTTATACCAGAAAGATAAAAAGGGATATTTATATAATGATTCAGTGGTCATAATTATTCATTAAATCCTAACCCCTCGGTTACGATAGAAAGAAGTGCTACTAGTATAATCAAATGGTTTACAAAATATGTAGTAGAGATTGTAAGGATAAATCAGCCAGAGTTCTAGAAACAGGGCCTAATTGCTATAGATATTTTATGATGGTTTAAGGTTGTACTCAGGAGAAGTAAGGAGTGTGTGGGAAATTATCTCACTGCCCCTTAATCTTCTAGTATCCGGGAGAGAAAGTCATCATACCTATTTGCCATGTGTCCCAAAGAACTGCTGAGAGACTCCAAGAGCTGGTGTTTGTCTTTGAAAGGGCCAAACTTGAAAAAAAAATTCTAAGGATATATATCCCAAAAATGTGGAAAAAGACATGATTCCTTCAGGGTATGATTTTGGGAGAATTTGTGGAGTTGTTATTACTGTTGGTTTTCAGAATCTGAACTATCTAAGGGTAAATATCTGTGACCACAATATCATCCAGGAAAGTTATGTTTGAATTCTACTTCGTAGTATTTATAGATCTTATTTAATTACTCAGACCATGCAAAATTGGGATAATGAGTTTAGGACAGTGCACAGTTACATAACAGTACAGATATTACGGGAAATTTGCTTTTCGCTTCCAAGGGTGCAAAGACTTGTTTGAGGGTGAAATATTTTCCCATTTTAAACACATTATTTCCATATTTTCTTAAAAAGGTTTTATGTTAAAAATTCAGAAAGAATGTTGAATCTGATTACTTTTTTATACCTATGTATAATTTTAATAATTTTCCACTTTGCATATTATTTGCTTTTTTCTTTTAATTATGATAAGATTAACGATATATTTCTTTCACTGAGACAGTCTAATATTTGTAAAGTAACTATACATTAATCATGGTATATTTTTCTATAAATATACATATATACTAATTTTGTAACATACAGGATTTAAGGTTTATAGCAACATGAAAGATTTTTTCCTTTAATGTATAATAGTATGTGGTTTTTAATATTAATTCTGATGAACATAATTTGAATTGTCTCTGTTTCATTTCAAGCCTTCTTCGCCTACCCCTTTGCTTCTGCACTTGCAGCAGGTTTCTTTTTCTCATGCTTTGCTGTAAATGTAGAAACACTCAGAATTCTCTCATCTTTTCCCCACAAGGGCAACACACCAACCTGCATACGTACCGTTTTTCTCTGTCTTACTTTTGGTTAAAACAAAAGACTTGCCTGTGTCCCTAAGGCGCTTGATACTTTCTACATATGCTCTAGTTCTCACCTGTTCTCACCTTTTCAAGGGTGAGGCTTTTAACTAATGTTCTACCTCTCCACGCCATCAGGTTCTTTCCCCTGGGGTTGGACCACTTCTTAACATACAGACACCTGTAGTATCACACAGCTAACACCAAAACAGTAAAAGTAGTGATGCTGCCTTCGATGCTACATCATTAATACTACATTTCTGCCCTTCTTTCTCAGAAAACAATCAGAACTTGGCCTGCATTAACTATATCCACCACATCCCTATCACTTATTACTCAAATTATTCTAACAGGATTTTGTTCCTGTATCGATTAATATCTTTGATATGCTAATATTACAAATGTTATCAAATATAACTGGTCCTTCTCTGTTTTTATATTGCTTGACCTCCTATAGCATAACACAAGTGGGTCATTGTCTTCATCCAGACACCTTCCTCTCTGAGATTCTGGACTCCTCTCTCTGATTCACTGGGATGCTTCTCATTCTCCTTTGCTAGTTGTGTTTCCTCTGAAATGCTCAGCATTTTAAGTGGATGACTTCAAATTATGCCTCCAGTCTTACCCTCTCCCTTTACTTGTATATTCAATTGCTGCTTGACGAATCCATTTGAATGTATTACAAAATCTGAACATTAACATAACCTAAGGAGAATTCTTTTTTCCCCTTACTTAAACATACACACTTGCTTACTTCAACTAGACTTCATTTGAGTAAATGGCTTCCCAACCCTTTCACTTACATAAGTACAAAACCCAAGAGTCATCCTTAGCAACTCTTTTCCTTAGCGTGGCTTTAATGTTAAATCCAGGATCAAGCCTGCACATAGAGAGGCTTTAGTATATGCAAACCCTGTAGACTCCTAGTTGAAGGCAAAATTATCAGTCTCCCAGGTTATCTCAGCTCCCTCTTATTTTGCTTTTCCTTTTCTACCCTTGTCTCTTATGCAATCTAGTTTCCAAGATTTTGAAATTATTTTATTAGTGGAATCCATACTCTGTAGCAAGCTACCTGAGCTAGCTCATCATTCTTTACTTGCTCACATTGCTATGGTCATCATCTCATTCTTTCTTGAACTCTAACTGGCAAACATCTTTCTACCTGGCCTCACTGTCTTTACATTTGTCCTTTCCTCTGCTTGACACGATTTGTCCCAGTTATTCTCATTAGATGGTATATTATCTTTTGGATATGACTTCTTCCTCTTAGCATAATGCCTTTTAAATTTTATCCATAGTGTGCTATCTAGCTGTAGTTGTTCCTTTTTTATTGCCCATTGTACAGGTATACTGTGATTTGTTTATTTACTCACAGGTTGATGAACTTTTTTTTTCTAGTTTTAGAATATTTTGTAACTTGATGACACAAACCTTTTTTGTGTGTGTGTGTAGAGTTGTATTTCCAAAGTTTCATAGTAATTATCTAGGAATAAGATTGCTGAGTCTTATTTTAAGTATGAATTTAATGTTATAAGAAAATTTTGTTTTCCAAAGTGACTTACACAATTTGTTTTCCACAGCATTGCCACGATTGGTTATTTTGTAGCATTTTAGTATTAGAAATTCCAGTATGTGTGTGTGTATGAGTATCTCTTTGTGATTTTATTTGAATTTCTCAAGTGGATATTGATGTTGGGTATCTTTTCATGTGCTTAGTTGCCATTTTAATATATCCTTTTGTGAAATGTGTGGCTCAAATATTTTTTCCAATGTTTAAGGAGTTGTCTGTCTTTGGATTTATTGAGTTGTGAGAATTCTTTATACATTCAAGATAGAAGTACTTCATTATATATGTTTTTTTGAAAATGTTTTCTTTCATTTCATGTCTTGCCTCCTTTTCCTAACAGTATGGTTTGAAGAAAAAAAGTTTCATTTTGATGAAGTCAATTTCTCATTTTTTTTCATTTATACTTCACCATCTCTGCATCCTACCTAAGAAATCTCTGCCTAACATGAGCTCAGAAATACCTTCTCTTAAATTTTACCTAGAAGCATCATAGTTTTAGAATTTATATATTGTTCCATGATTCATTTCAAATTAATGCTTATGTATGTTGAGAAGTAAGGGCTCGTGGATCATTTTGTGCAAATGGATAATTGTTCCAACTCAACTTCTTCAAAAGATTGTTCTTTTGCCATTAAATGACCTTGTCATCTTGTGGACATATTTGTGTACCATTAGCTCCATTCATTGAAGAATATATGTATCTTTAGACAAATACAAGCTTTATTGATTATTGTAACAATAAAATAAACCCTTGAAATCAGGTGATATATATCTTCCAAATATGTTCTTTTTTCTCAAATATTTCAAACATCTCTTTAAAATTTATCAGCACTTCTAGGTCATTTGAAGTGTATAAAATTTAGAATTAGCTAATCAATTTCTAAACAAACTCACTAGTTTTTTATTTTTAATATTTGGTGCCTGGGTTAGGAATCAAACCTGGGTCTCCTAATTGGCAGGTGAGCATTCTGCTACTGAACCACACCTGTACCCTAAATCTGACACTTACCGCTAGTATTTTGATTGGGATTCTGCTGCAATTAAGAATAATTTTCCATTTTAATAATATTTAGTTTTCCCCTCAGTGAGCATGGTGCATCTCTCTGTTTACTTAGGTCTTTGATTTATCAGTGCTTTGCAATATATCAACATTCAGATACTGCATCAGTTTTATTAAACATATAATTTCATGTTTTCGTTGCTATTGTAAATGGTCTTTTTTCTTAGTTTTAAATTCCAGTTGTTCATTCTTGATGTGTAAGAAATGGTCAACATCTGTATTGGCCTAGTATTCTCTGCTCTTGCCATGCAAGGGTTCCTAGAGCTCTGTTGTAGACTCTTTGTGATTTTCTACCTAGAAAAATTCATGTATTCAATAGAGAAGTTTTATTTCTTCCTTTCCAATCCATATGCCTTTTATGTATTTTTTTTCCCAGCAGTGAGAGAGGATATCCTTATTTTGTTCCATATTTTAAGGTATCCAACTTCTTACCATTAATTATGATATTAGCTGTAGGGCTTTTGTAAATCCCATTTATAATGATAGGAAAATCCTTTCTTTTCCTAAGTTGTGAAAGGCTTTTTCCTTCCCAAATGGATGTCAAATTTTGTTATATGCATCAACTGAAATAATCAGATGGATTTTTCTTAATAGTCTGTTAATATGGAAGATGGTGTTGAATGATTATCAAATGCTGATGCAGTCTTACATTTCTGAGATTAACTGCGCGTGGTCATGATTTATGTCATTTTTATATATTGCTGGATTTGATTTTTTAATGTTATGTTGAAGATTTTTGCATCATGAGCACGCACAGTCTTGTCCTTCTGTTCTTGTAATGTATTTCTCTTGTTATTGACTGTTATTAGGGTAGTGGTGGCATCGGCATTTGTGCTGGGAAGTACTGCCTCCTCTTCTATTTCTGAAGAGAGTTGAATTTTCCCAGTGCAATCTTCTGGGTTGAGGGTTTTCTTTCTTGGAACTTTTTTACTAAACTGCAAGTTTAATTTCTATACTAGAATTCAGATTATTCAGGGGATCAATATTTTTGCTGAGTGAATGCTGGTAGTTTGTGTCTTTTAAGGAATGTATTCATTTCTACTAAGTTGTTGAATTTAGAGGTAGAGTTGTTTTTAGTATGCTCTTGTTATCATTTAAAGTTTGTGGGGTCAATAGTGATATCTCCATTTTCATTCTTGATATTGGTAATTTTTCTTGGTCATTCTGACTAGTGGTCCACCAATCTTACTGATATTTACAAAGGACTGTTTTGTTTAAATGATATTCCCTGTTGTTGCCCTTTTTAACATTTTGTTGACTTCTGTTCTAATGTTTATTATTTTCTTCGTTGGGTAGCTTTGGCTTCAATGAGGTCTTTTCCTCTAGGATTTTTTTTTAAGGCCATGGCTGTGGTTACTTAGGTGGTGGTTTAGATTTGAAACCCATCTTCTTTTCTAATATAAGCTTTTTCTTTTCCTTTTCTTTCTTTTTTTTTTTATTTTTGCGGTGGTGCATGATCTGGGAATCAAACCCAGGTCTCTCTCTAATATAAGCTTTTTGTGCTATAAATTTCTACCCAGTCATCCCTTGAGCTGCATTCCACACATTTTGCCTCCTCATTAGCACTTATTTCAAAACATTTTTATGTTTCTTCAGAATTCTACTTTGAATGATGGGCTATTTAGAGATGTTTTTCTAATATTCAAGAATTTTCTGATATCTTTCTGTCATTGATTTTTAGCTTCATTTTATCATTTTCTAAGAATATTATAAGATTTTGATTTTTCATAACTTTGTTTTGTGGCCCGCAATATGGTCTGACATCATGAATGTTTTCTCTGTGCTTGCTAAGAATATGTTCCCTGCTATTGTTGCGTGGCATGCTCTTTATAGGTCCATTAGGTTGAGTTGATTGATAATGTTCTATTTCCTTATTGGGTTTCTGCTTACATGTTCTATAAATGACTGGGACTGTAGTGTTAATTAGTGTCTGCGGGTATCATATAGGTGAGTTTTGATTTTTACGCAATGTGACAGTCCTTTAACAGATTGTTAGATGAGCCACACTTAGAGTTATTGTTATGGTTGGATCAGAATTAACCACCTTGGCAGTTGTTTCTCTTTGTTTCACTTGTCCTTCATATTCTTTTTAATAGTAGTGATTTTAAAGTGCCTGTCTGTTCAAATAGCTATGTGACATATGAGTCTGCTTCTAATGAACGTTTGTCTCTTCAGAGCATGAGAGAGTTTTGGTTGCATTTTTATGGATAGCAATTTTAAATTGGAAGCTGGAAATCTTGTGAGGGACAGCACATGGTGCTGTGAATACTTTTTGTGTTTGGGATGCGCATGTCTTTCCTTGTTGTAGTCTTTGAGTGCAGGGTGTATGCTAATTCTTGTCAGTGGCTGAGCTGATTGCCAGGTGTGCTGTTGCTATGACACCAATAGCGCGTCCTGGGACTGAAGTTCCTCCATTGATACCTTAGGTGTGGGGTGGGCCTGCTTCCCCAGAGGCAGTTCCTATAATGTCTGGTTCCCACTTGGCTTTGGATCTTCCCTTTGTGCTGGTGCCTGGAGATAATGCCTCCTGCCACTCTCCTAGTTGAACTCCATTATTTTCTTCACCCAGTGTTTGTTAGCTTTATTCAGCTGTGTCTGCATCTCAAGGAGGTTCGGCACACATGTAAGGCCCCTCTTCCAGCTGCAGTGCTGGGGGTCCTTTTCTCATACCTCCCTGGGTCGGGCATTTTTTGTTCACTTTCTTTCCCCCATGACAGTTGGTTTCTATCTGTGCCTTAAGATGGGCAGTTATTGTTCCCAATCCCTTGCAGATAAAGGCTTTCATTCTGGAGGGGGCAAAGCAGAGATTGTTCTGTGATGGATGTTGTTAGTGGTTGATTTCTCTCCCACAAATAACAACACAAGAAATGCTTTAAAATATTCTCCCTTATACTCCCCATAAGTCCCCGTAAGGGGCCATGAGTTCCCTTGTAGGATTCATGTAGGGAAGGTCTACAGGGAGGTGCAGTGCAGACCCCCTTATATTAATAGCCCCTAAGGGTTTATACTCAGTGTTTAATAATTTTAAAAAAGTTCATCTGTATTGGCTTATATGGAGTCTAGTGAAATTTGCCTCATTTAGGCAATGTTTGAGTCCTGTTTCTTCCTGCAGGAACTCATCTTTCCTTAGGTTTCTGGTTACTTGGTTGCGCTGGACCTCAGTTCTCTGATAGGTTTTCAGCTTCTTGTGATTTTTCTTGACACAGGCTGAGAGCAACACTCTTTCCATTTCTGTACATCTCTGAGTTTCATCACTTCTTTTTGATTGTGGTCATAAATTGTCTTTTTTAAAAGCTACAGTAGTAGGCTAAGTTGATACATTAATAGCATATACATGATTTAGATGATAACCATCAAAGCACAGAAGTGGTCAAAAGAAGAGGATTATGGTGTTTCATAAAGCCTGAGAAGAAAAATGATGATTTTTCATTGCAATATAACTTTCAATATTTTTTGCAATTGTGCATGAATACATTTTCCACTAGTGACTTTAATATATTTAGTCCTAGTCCCTGATGTGCTAAATTATAATAATTGATTGCACTTTGTCTGTTTATTAATGGTAACCTTGTATTAGCAGTAAAGATTCACTGTTGTTCCCTTTAAAATTGAGGAATGAACTGAATGAGCCAGGAGCACAAGAGATAAGTTCCCCATCCACATAACTCATTTAGCATGATTCTTCTCTCCCAGCATCCTCTATGTAGAAATGGAGATCTGGTCACCTTGAGAGATGCCAGACGCTCTCATTAGTGGCCTAAGGCAGTTTCTATTTTTACAGTTTGACCCAACACTCATCTGACTTTAAACTGGGACACAATCCCCTCTCATTGTCTTGCTCAGCATCCAAACTTCCTCTTTTTTGTGCCAAAGGACAATTATAAATTTAACCACACTGCCTACATATTAGCACAGCACTCAGTAATCAAATACCGGCATAATGACCACCTTTCCATTATGCCTGAGTTTAATTTCCAGCAATATGAGATTGTCAGCATGTCAAGGAATGGTATACTGTCTCTCCACCAGCTTGGGTAATGTTTTTCATAAAATATTGAATCAGAGTAAAGTATCAGTATACGAAGCCATGAAAGAATGATGCATAGACAACATGTTTTGTTCTGTTTCAGTCTTTACCTACTTTCTAACCAAATCTTAAAATCTAAATCTCATTATTAGGGGGTTATCTCTGTAACATACCTGATATAATGTAATTTGCTTTAGTTCACATGAATCTACTGAGTTTATTGAATTTAAGGACCTAGTCAAGGTTTTGCCTCTGATGTTGCTTTCTCCAGTTCTGGGTGTGAGTGTGTACCACAGAGGCATGCTTTGGTTTTATTTCCGTGTGTAATCAAATGGAAAGTTCATTTAAGGAGAATAAAAATTAAGAAACGAGAAGTAAAAATTTAAGTTATCAGCATTACCGTCTCTGGACATCTTTTAAAACAGGTCTCTAAGCAGGCCTTTAAAGCAGGCTGAACATATCACTCTTCGTTGCTTTCCAGCGCCATGGCGGTAAGCCATGTTTGGCTGTAGATTTCTACCTAGGTTTTTTAAGAGGTGTGATAATTTGGCACTTAGGTTTTCAGGGTCATATGAAAATTGGGATTAAGTTTTCTCATCCTTAAATATTTCCTTCGTAGCTTTATATCGAACTAGTAGTCATTTCTATGCTAAAAATGGTGTTTTAATACAATTCCAACCAATATCTCATGAATACATTCATCTTCATAGTCCAGATTCTGACCATGTCAGAAGTAGGCAGGACCTGCAAGGAAAGTATGGGATACCTGGGAAACCGAATAATTCACAGATACTTACAGAACAATGTAAGGTTTTATTTCATTTCATTAATTTACCTATTTGTTTATTTTTTATTAGAGGAGTTGAGGGTAGAGAAAAATCATGTGAGAATATAGAGTTCCCATATACCTAAACCCATTATTAACACCATGCCTTTGTATAGTACATTTGTTACAATTGAAAGAATATAATTATAATAGTACTATTAACTATTGTCCATAGTATACGTTAATGTTCATTATTTATCTTGTATAGTCCTATGCCATTTAAAAAATGTTTACTTTAGTAACATATGTACAAGTTGTTCAGTTCCCTTGGTTGCTGAAGCAAATACCCCACGGTGGGTTTGGCTTAATAGTGGGAATTTATTGGCAAATGACTTTAAGGCTGGAAAAAGTCCAAACTGAGGTGTCGTCAAGGTGTTGCTTTCTTCCAGAGACTGTGATCCTCTGGCGCTGACTGCTGCTGACCCTCGTCCTCAGCTTGCCACATGG
This sequence comes from Myrmecophaga tridactyla, assembly GCA_004026745.1. NCBI lineage: Eukaryota > Metazoa > Chordata > Mammalia > Pilosa > Myrmecophagidae > Myrmecophaga > Myrmecophaga tridactyla. Next base: position 23,529 of record PVIY010012484.1, on the reverse strand, counting down.
AAAGGCACATGGCGGCATCTCCTGGCCTCTCTTTTCTTCTTGCTTCATTGGTTTCGGCTTCTGGCTGCTTCTTCTGTGACTTACTCTCTCTTTCTCTGAATTTCATTCTGCTTATAAAGGACTTCAATTATAGGATTAAGAGCAAGCCTGTTTCAGGTGGACCACCCTTTGACTGAAATAACCTCATCAAAAAGTCCTTCTTACAATGCGTTCACACTTTCAGAAATGGATTGAATTTTTCCAGGGTACGTAACTCCAAACCGCTCCACAGCCCTTTCACTTTTCCCCACATGCAGATATATTTTGTCAGTGGTGAGCATAGTAGGAAACTATGTCAGGTTGTGAATCAGATTCAAAAGAGACAAAATGAGCAAGGAGACAAGCTGGGTGTCCACGGCAGAAGTTCATGTAAGAAATTATGGGAATTTAGAATAGAGTGGAGAAATTGATCCATAGAAAAAAGGGACAGATTACAGATGTGTTTATTTAGCAGTGAGAGAAAAGAATAATAAAAAAATTAGTCCCTGGATTTGAGTTTGAGCAACCTAAACTGAGTAGGAATGTCATGAAAACATTTATATTAAGAAATTACCAATTATAAATGTATTCTACACTGTGTTAATTCTTTTAACGTTTTTTCCTAGAAAAATTGTGTACTTAGCTATATAGCAAAGCCATGCCATGATTTGCTTCATTTATGACTCTTCTGCTAGGAGACACTCCCGGTCTGGAAGTGAATGTCCCCTCGATGGGCTACAGTGACTCCCAGCCACGGACACTGAGCTTGCTTTGCTTGTCACAAATGCCAGAGTGCAGTTTGTGATGACAGCTAGGATCGAGAGCTAGGAAGAATTCAAATGTGACTAATAGGAAGCTGCTTCCTTCGAAGTGTATATAATTGATGGGGAAAGTTAGTATCTATGTGTAAGCTTGCAATTTGGCACCATAGATCAGTAAAGTTAGTATCAAATGAGCAATATAGATATTCACAGGTATTTGAGAGAGAAAAAAAATAACACCCAGGTCTTGGAGTGTGAAAGGGAATAATTTGTTCATTTTTTAGACTTGTTGGATATATTATGTAGGCAAGAGGAAAATGTTACATTTATCAGCCAATATCAGGATGATAGATTTTAAATACAACCAAATATAACCACGTGATCACAGTAAATATGTGGTCTACATACTCTGATTAAAAAGCAGATATTTTAGATTGGATTTAAAAAAGACCCAACTATAATGCCTCCCTAAAGATTGTCCACTTAAAATTTAAAGATATGAATGGGTTAAAAGTAAAAACAAAACAAAAAATCAAAAGAAAACAAAACAAGGGAGTGCAGGCACAAATAGTTGAGCAGGAAGTTTTTACTAATCTCTCCTTCCTCTAGAAAAATAAAAGAGCTGGAGAAAGAGCCCAGAATTAAGTAGGTGGTGGTCAGGCATTTAGAACCGCCACAGGAAGGCAGAGGAAGTGAGAGGCTGCCCAGAATTCAGTTTTTAAGTGACAGCAGGAACCAGTGGCCAGCCTTGTTGCAGCAGCTTTGGAAATGGCCATGGCTGGTACAACATGGCCAGGGTGGCTGGAGTGGCAGGCTGGGTAGGGCTGGCAGAGGGAATCCTCTCCTCTAAAAGTAGGCATTGAGTGGCAAGGATGGTCTGGGGCACCCATGATGGGGCAGTGACGAGGCTGGCATCAGTTTCCAACCTCTGGGCAGCAGCGCTTCCAGCTTCTGCTAACAGCCATGGTACTTTCTTTTGGCTGTTTTCTTCCTTTTCTTCTTCCTTCTGTCCATGGGCATTTCCTGGTCTGGCCTTCCGCAGAGGGCACAGCATGGACTCAGCCTTGGTTTCAGTTGCCTTGGCACCAGAGGCTTCTGGCCTCACACCAGCACCTGAGGACCACGTGCCCTGTTGCATGGGTTGTGTTTCTTATTTCTTGTTTCCATACAGTTCAGTCTGGTGGACCCCTGAGGGTCCAGCACAGAGGCCAGCCTCAATTTCTCTCAGAAGCAGAATCTTTGAGCCTTAATCCAGCATTCTCAGGGACATAAAAGGCCAGCCCACCTCTTTCTCTTTTTATTTTTAGTTAGTTGTTCTGTTTTATTCTTGTTCTTTCTCTGTTTTATATTTTTAGATTGGCGGATCCCTGAGGGACGAGCAGGAAGGCTGGTCTAGGTTTCTGTCTCAAAAACAGCTGCTTTGGGCTTCCCACTGGCACGTCACTGGAGACATGGAGAAGCAGTGTGCTTCATTATTTTTTTATTTTTCCATGGGAGTGCATTTTGTTTTTATGTATTAGTACTTTTTCATTTCTTTCTTATATCCCTGTGTCTCTTCTCTTTTAATTTCTTCTTTCCCTTTCTCTTTCTTTCTTTTTACTTCTTGTCCTGTCTTTCCCTTTCTCTTTCTTTCTTTTTACTTCTTGTCCTGTCTTTCCCTTTCTCTTTCTTTCTTTTTACTTCTTGTTCTTGTACAGGCCAACATCAGAAATAGTTGGGTTTGTTTCCAGACCACTACAATAAAGTGATTATTGCAATAAAGTGAGTCACATGAACTTTTTGGTTTCCCAGAGCATATGAAAGTTATGTTTCACAATACTGTAGTCTATGAAGTGTGCAATAGCATTATATCTAAAAAGCAATGCACGTACCTTAATTTAAAAATACTTTATTACTAAAAATTTCTAGCCATCATCTGAGCTTTGAGTGAATGGTAATCTTTTTGCCGGGGGTGGGTCTTGCCTCAGTGTTGATGGCTGGTGACTGGTCAGGGTGGTGGGTGCTGAAGGTTGGGGTATTGGTGTCAATTTCTTAAAATAAAACAACAAAGAACTTTGCTGATAGACATTTCCTTTCATGAAACATTTTTCTGCAACATGTGGTGCTACTTGCTAGTATTTTATCCACAATAGAACCTCTGTCAAGATTGGAGTCAATCCTCTCAATTCTTGCCCATGTTTTGGAACCTCAGTTCATGTAATATTCTAAATCCTTTGTTGTCATTTCAACAATGTTCACAGCATCTTCACCAAAAGTAGATTCTGTCTCAAGAAGACACTTTCTTTGCTCATGCCTAAGAAGCAAGACCTCATCTGTTGAAGTTTTATCGTGAGATTGCAGCAATTCAGTGACATCTTTTCTGTCACATCTGCAGTTACTTCTTCCACCGAAGTCTTGGGCGCCTCAAAGTCATCCATGATTGTTAGAATTAATTTCTTTCAAATTCCTGTTATTATTAATATTTTTACTTTCTCTCATGAATTGCAAATTCTCTTGATGCATCTAGAATGATGAATCCTTTCCAGAATGTTTTCTGGAAGGATTCCAGAAGGAATTTACTTTACCCAGATCCATCAGAGGAATCACTATCTGTCAGCTATAGCCTTACAAAGACTCTTCCTTTCACTTGAACACTTGAAAGACATTGTAGCATTATAAATTGGCCTACTTTAAATATTCCTGCATCTCTAGAATACGGAGGCCTAAGGAGAGGAAGAGAGATGGGGAAATGGATGGTCAGTGAAGCACCCTGAACACACACATTTATCAATTAAGTTTACCAACTGTATTAGTTAGGGTTCTCTAGAGAGACAGAATCAACAGGGAACACTTGCAAATATGAAGTTGATAAGTGTCTCATTTGACCGTGGGAACACAGAGCCCAAAATCTGCAGGGCAGGTTGTGAAGCTGACGATTCCAATGGAGGGTCTGGACGAACTCCACAAGAGAGACTTGCCAGCCAAAGCAGGAAGAGAGCCTGTCTCTTCTGAATCGTCCTTAAAAGGCTTCCAGTGATTAGACTGAGCATCACTCATTGCAGAAGACACTCCCCTTGGCTGCTTACATGGAATAGGTGGATGCAGCTGACATGATCATGATTTAATTCTATGAAATGTCCTCATCACAAAAGACAGGCCAGCACTTGCCCAACCAGACAAACAGGTACCATCACTTGGCCAAGTTGACACATGAACCTGACCATGACACCATCTTATATCAAAACAGTTTGCAGTGCCCTAAAATAATTATAATAGCAATATCAAAGATCACTGTTTGCAGATAACCATAATAGATATAATAATAATGAAAAAGTTTGAAATCTTGTGAAAATTACCAAAATGTGATACAGAGACATGAAGTGAGCACAGGTTGATGTAAAAATGACACTGATAAACTTACTTGATGCAGGGTGGCCACAGACCTTCAATTTGTAAAATGCATAATGTCTATGAAGCACAATAAAACAGAATACAATAAAACTAGGTATATCTGTGCCCACATTCGAAAGGAATACACACAATGGAATACTATTCAAACATGAGAACAAATGCAATTATGAGACATGATGCAACATGAAAAAATCCTGAAATATTATATTCAGTGAAATAAGAAAGACACATAGGACAAAAATAGTATGATGTCACTTATTAGAGATTACTAGAAATAGTAAATTCTTAGGAATAGAAGACAGATTAGAGGTTACAACTGGAGTAGTGTATTAAGGGATGGGGTAAAGGGGAGTATTTGCTTGTGAAAGTAAAGAAAAGTAAAACATATGGAAATATCTATACCACCCTAACAGAAAACAAGATAAAATATGGAGTAACCATGCAAATATTTATATTTACATATAAATAAAGTAAATTTAGAGCAAAGATTCTTATCAAGGTTTAAGATGGTCATTTCACAATGAGTTTGATTCATTTAGAATATGTTGAAATCTTAAATTTTATGCATCTATAACAGAACTTCAAAATATATAAAACAACACTGATGGTGCTATCAAGGCTTTCTAGTTGCTAAAACAGGTATCATACAATTGGTTTGCTTAAAAACTGAATTTACTGGCTCATGGTTTCAGAGGCTAAGAGCCTTACTTCATTTTAGCATTGGTATCTTCTGGCTGGCCAGCAGTCTTGAAGTTCCTTGGCTTTTCCATCACATGGCATGCACACAGCAGAGACTTCTCCTTTCTCTTCCCAGTTCTGTTGACCTACAGCTTCTGCATGGTCCCTGTGTCTTCCTTTTCCGTAGTCAATGTCTTTTGCTTAAAAGGACTTTAGCCAAGTTGGAATATGCTCATCCTCATTCCATTTGGGCACACTTTAACTAATAACATCTTCAAAGTCCCTATTTACAAATGGGTTTATACTCACAAGGCCAGGGTTTGGGTCCTGAACCTGAACATGTCTTTTGCGAGGGACAGGATTCAATCTCCAACAGATAACCCTCTGGACCCCCCAAAACATGTTTTTCCTGTAGGCAAAGTGCATTCATTCCCTCACAGCATCCCAAAGCCTAAGGCATTTCAGTAACAAAGCTAACTAAAGTATCATCAAAATCAGTTATGGGTATGGTCTGTCCAGGGACAAAGTTCCTACCCAATGGACCTTTAAAACCTAGAAAGTAACTTATTTGCTTCTAAGATACAATGGTGGAATAGGCATAGGATAAACCTTCCCATTCCAGAAGGAAGAATATGGAAGGAAAACAGGGCTCGTGGGTCCTCAACATATTGGAAACCCAGCAGGGAAAGCTCCATTAGACCTCAAGTTCTGAGAGCCATCTGTGGCTTGATGCCTTGTCCTCTGGGCCTGATAGAACAACAGTCCCACCTTTTCCAAGCATTTATTCTGTGAGCATGATGTCTCTGAACACTGGAGTGTAAGTTCCACCCTCTCTGAGCAGTGGTGTGGTGGCACTGCCCTTGAACAATGGGGCACAAAGCTTGCCTCCTCTAAGCCTGGGGTGGACCTGCCCTTGGCATGTTCATTTGATCCAAGGAGAACTTTTCAGCCCAAACGTTTGCTTCCACAAAGCAAACGTTCTACCCTTGAAGTCATTCTTCCTTCACTTTGTCCTTGCACTCTTCCTTTTGGCCCACTGTGAGCAGGGCTTGGATCAATCTCTCTGGGTACTTCATGTTACTGCTGAGTTCACTATTCTGGTTCTCTGAAGATGAGAACAGGAACAGGGTGATGTGAGATCTGAGGAATGAAAAGTGAGGCTGGGGTTGAAGACCCAAGAAAACCCACCACAGATTTAAAACAAAAATAAAACAAAATGAAAATGAAAACTTAAAGTCTAGCTCTGGCTCATTCAAAAATTAGGTTGGCTAATACCAATGGCCTGATAATAAGGAGTGTGTTATTTTCTGGTGGTGTCTTATTTTATTTTTAACAGTTATTTTATGAAAAAGTTCCTGTTTTAATAAAACATTAAGAGAAAAATTTAAAAGTTAGGAAAGGGATCCATGGTCATTGTGATAAATATATCAAAGGATCTAATGCATAAAATGAACCATACACCTGAAGAAATGGGGACCATCCACAGATTGATAGGAGCTATGAAAAACAAGTTGAAGAGAAATATAGAAAAACACAATATTCTGAATGAAAAATTTACTCCAGAAATTTAATAGCAGACTATATTGAGCAGTGAACTTGGATACAGATGACTGAAAATTTTCCAACATATAGCACTGCTTTGGTTCGTTAAAGCTGCTGAAATGCTGCTGGCATGCAATATACCAGAAATGGGTTTGATTTTCCAATGGGAATTTATTAGTTTACAAATTTACAGCTAAGTCCAAGAACGCGATCCCTGCTCTGAGGAAAGGGGACTGGCATCCGGGGTTTCTCTGTCACATAGGAAGGCATATGGCGATGTCTCATGGCCCTTTACTTCTGATTCTAGTTTCTATGGCTCGTCTTCAAAATGTCTCTAGGTGTTTCTTTCTCTCTTAGCTTCCTTGGTCCTGAGTTCTCTCCAAAATGTCTCCAGTAAGGGGTTTAAGATTCACCTTGAATGGTCTAAGTCACATCTCCATGGAAATAACCTAATCAAAAAGTCCCACCCACAATAGGTATAACCCTACAAGAGTGGATGAAAAGAACATAGTCTACTCTGGAGTACATAACAGATTCAAACATGCACAAATAACCAAGATAAAAAGGTAAAATAAAAAATAAAATTCCCAAGCCATATGAAAGTATATCAAATAGACTAAAATGTGTGTACTCGGATCCCTTGAAAATGAAGATAAAAGAAACTGAATTAAATAATTGTAGAGATGATGACATAGAGTTTCCCAAAATGATTGAAGCCATCAACCTAAAAATCTAAGAATCTTGGTGAACTCTATACAGAAAAAGTAAAGAAAAACAACCAGGAACATCATAGCCACACTATCAAAAATAAATTATACAAAAAAAGTATTCAATCTTGGTGGAATTGAAACCAGATTCCATAGAGGGAAGCAATGATGGAAAAGACGCTGACTTCCCATCAGACACAAATGGCATCTTTAAACTGATCGAGAAAAGGACAACCTAGGTTTGATATTCAGGAAAAGCAAACAACAATAACAATAAAAGTTTGCATAACATGGGGATAAAAACTGGAAGAAATATATTAAAGATAATTATGCATCTGGTATCATAGGTAGTTATTTCATTTTATATGTTTTGGTATTTTCCAAAATTTCTACAAGGTGTACCTTTAACTTCAATAACTGGAAAAATATTGTGTCTGAAAACAATCATTTTCAAATAGATGGTAAGCACATTTCTTGCTTAGACTCCATAGGCTGCAACGATTAAGCTATTAAAGCCTATGTTCTCCAAATAAGCAAAATAATACACAAAATAACACATAAATAAACACATGAACGATAGACGGAAGAAAAAAGAAGAAGAAAGGGGGGAATGGAGACATTTTCAGATGGAAGAATCTGGACGAATTCATCTCTAGCAAACTCATAAAAGTTATGCTAAATGCTAAAATAAATTCTTGAAGTTTATTGGAAATGATACCAGATGAAAGCTCAGATTTGCAAATGTAATGAAAAGCACAAGAAAAATTAAATATCTGTGTTGGTGAACACACACGTGTGTGGGAATGGGTGTCTGACAGACAGATGTAAAAGCACTGAGTATATACTATGCAACAGAAAAACCCTGATGAAATTATATTAATATCTGATAAAATATACTGTAAAATGAATAGGACCACCAGAGATGAATAAGAACACTTCCTAATTATGTAATAAGAATTACTAGATTATGCATTTGTGAAAAAACTGACTCAAAATTCATGAGTAAATTTAGAAAATATTTTGAGCTGAATGATAAGGGAAGCAGAACATAAATGTGTGTGTAGAAGCTGAAGAGGAAATGGAAATTACATTAGAATAGAAGGTATTATTTATCTAAAATCCTAAAATCCCAAAATAAAACAGGTCATAAGATAAATGGGGGTGGAAATCAATGAGTCAAGAAATGGAGTGTTTTAAGACGGAGTCAAGCGTTGACTTTTCGTGAGATTAATGAAATTAATAAATTCATAGTAAGACTGTTCATGATGATGAGAGAGAAAAAAATGCAGGTATCAGGATTGTAAGAGTCTACAGAAATGCAAAGGAGAATAAAGGAGTATTTTAAGCCTTAGACAATTGCTATGACATGACCACAGCATACTATAAATCTTAAATTATGTAGATTAAAGAAACCAGACACAAAAGAATACATAGCATATGATTCCATTTACATGAATTCAAAGAATAAGAAAAACTAAATCTATGATGATGTCAATCAGAATGAGGAATTTACTGGAAAGTATCACAAGAGAACTTTCTAGATCATGGAAATCTAGTTCTATCATCTTTTGGGGGGTGATACATGAGTTTATTCAACTACTAAATTTCACTGATTGAACACTTAAGATATTTGCATTGTATTTTATGTAAATTATACCTCAAATAAAATCAAGAATGCTTTTAGTCAGTTCTACCGCACTTCTGAATATTTTACACAATGATTTATTAGTCTTCACATAGTTATTAATATTCTTATGCTTTATTTTTTCATTAATATTCCTCAAATGTCAGTCATGTTATGTGGTGTATATACGTTATAGATTTGATATTGAGACACAGGGAAGAAAGAGTTTTTTAAGTTTTTGTAATCCAAAACTGCAGTTGACTGTCTTTGTTTAAATCAGTTTGGCCCAGCATGGTATTTATTAGACACTTGATATGAATTTTCTAGGTAATGATTGCTACATGTCAAGAAAGGTGTTTCTGCAAAATACATCAAGCTGCCACATGAAAAAAGGAAAAAAGAGGCACATTTTCTTTATCCCTTAAATTGTCCCAGTGCTACAATAATATTAGATGTCCTTATTAAATAGAGTAAATTAATTGCATATGCAAGTAGACATCTAAATATTGGCCAGCTTTTGCCCTTTATTCAGTAAGAACACAGAAAATGGGGAAGAAATATATCTAGTTGGTATTAACATTTCCAAAGGCCTTGTTTACCTGATCTGAGTGATAACAAGCCTACTGAAAGGATTAAGTATTGTTCTCATTTCCCTTACAGCTGGCAGATGATGCAGCAGACACAGTCCTAATTACCTGACAGTGTGTGAATAAGCCAGGAAAAGAAGGAAAAGATCAGTAGTTGGATGATTTAATCGCTGACTAAAATTAGCATAAACCCCATTAATTTCCTTTTACATACAAACTACCATAAAAAAAAGAGCTATCTAAATTGATTTTAACATTATTACTACTCTTTAGAAAATTTAAATAATATTATCTTATAGCAATTTTCCTTAAAAGGAAAACTGTTGAATACTTTCTCTGCTGGAAATGTTATTGAGGAGATGTTTAAATTACTCAGGCATTTTAAAAATCAAATTAATTGAGGTATAATGTACCACCTTTAAGTATACATTTTGATGAGTTTTGACAAAATTATAGAACCATGTAATGACACAATCAAGAATTAGAGCATTTCAATTAGGCCAACACCCTTCTCAATCAATTCCACCCTCCCCATCGCAGCCCCAGGGGACCACTGATAAGCTTTCTGCCCCTATGGTGTATTATGATATTTTTCCATCCTATTTTCTCTTATCTAATAAGACCCTTTTCCAAGGATAAGGAAATGAACCAAAGTTCTAAGATTCAAATAGATTAAAATACCGACTTCTTTTTTATAAGGAATTCTAGAATGCTTGCATTTTAACCCCTGTTCTGGTCATCTAGCAAGTTCTTACAGCCCTATTATAACATTGTGACTGAATTAATAGATATTCAATTAACAATTGGTTTACTAACTGCTGGAATGCGACTTACCAAAAAGAAATAGCTTTTTTAAAAAAGGGAATTTAATAAGTCACTAGTTTACAGTTCTAAGACCATGGAAATGTCCACATTAAAGCAAGGCTATAGAAGTGTCCAATCTAAGAGATCCAGGGAAAGATACCTTGGATCAAGAAGGCTTCTGAGGTTCAGGGTTTCTGTTTCAACTGGAAAGGCACACGGTGAACATGGCGATGTCTGCTAGCTTTCTCTCCAGGCTTCTTGTTTCATGAAGCTCTCCCAGGGGCGTATTCCTTCTTCATCTCCAAAGGCCTCTGGTTCCATGGGCTCTGGCTCTTGCCATTCTCGTGACTCTGCTCTCTTGCTCTCCCATCGTTCTGTAGCTTTCTCCAAAATGCTTTCACTTTTAAAGGATTCCAGTAAACTAATCAAGACCCACGTGGAATGGGTAGAATCACATCTCCCTCTAATGAAAAGTTAATTCTCACAATTGAGTGAGATAGCCTAATCAAGTTTCCGACCCACATTACTGAATAAGGGTTAAAAGAAATGGTTGCTCCCACAAGATTGATTAGGATTAAAACATGGCTTTTCTAGGGTACATAAATCCTTTCAAATCACAAATGGTAACTTGACAGTTATGTGCCGAGTGTGTACCATGTTTCAGACACACTGCTGGACACTGGTGTACGAAGCTAAGGGACTTAATATCTGCTAAAGGATAATTATAACACAAGGTGAGGCACGAGGGCATGGAGGCAAATCAGGATCTTCTCTGATCTTGATTTGAATTGATTTGAATCTAGTAGAATTTTTGAAGGAAGTGACATCTCACATGAGATCTGAAGGAGGCACAAGAGTTTGCTAGGGAGAGATGGCAGGGAAATCACGTCAGTCAGAACAACCGTTTGAGCATCAGCCAAGAGCCAGGCAGCAGAAGGGCTGGGCTGGGCAGCTCCTCTGAAATTTGTCTTGAGGGTTTGCTCTGAGGGTCACACAGGAAGCCACTGAGAGCCTTTGAGGTGGCGCATCCCATATGTGATATTCAGCCAAGACTGTCCTGGCTTTCATGAAGGAAACTGATCATAGTTGTTCTGGCTACTGTACATATTTTTCAAATCATGTTAGTGTCAACCATGATAGGAATCTTAGAAGAGCAGATATATCTGAGTATTTTCAAGAGCTAAAATAAGCAGAAATTGGGGGTTGATTAAATATTGAATGTTTGAAAGTAAGCTGTAGACATCATAACACCCTAAACCCAAAGACTCCATCATGCATCTTCTAAGAACACACTCTACCAGGCACATAATTATTATGTAACTCAAGAAGTTTCATTCAATGGATATGCATACAGTCCATCTCAAAAGTCCCCGACTCTTCTAATATATCTTATAATAACTAAATTGCTCTTCTCTTTCTCTATATACATTATTCTCTATCCAGGCACAGCAAATCAATGTAAAATTTCTGCCTGTGGTTAGCAACCCTTGCACTTTTCAAGCTTATGTGAGGTCCTTGGTTGTCTTTGGAAAGTAAATTTACTCTACTTTTAGAAGGTGATGGTGACAGGGTAAAATGAAAACAATAGGAACAAAGTGAACCAGATTCCAGGCACCCTCATAAAGTATTAACATGCTATGTACAATGTTTCACAATTTTTCTTTTGCTTATGACACATGACAAATATTAGCATTCTGTCTTCTTCTCTGACATTTGGGGTAGCTATAGATCTTTTCATGATTTTCTGCCTCCAGCACCTTGTTTAGTTTTAAAAAGAATTATGGCACATAAACTAGAAGTTTAAAATACTTTTGTTTTTGTTTTAGTAGCGAAAGCTGTGTAGTATTTCAGGAAATTAACTCATATACACATTCAGGAAATAGGACTTGAAGGAAATTAGTAATTAAAATAACACAAAATTCAAATTGTATGAGCATTATAAGTTTTGGATGATATAATGCTTATTATTTTGCTTATCAATTCTTCCTATGTATGGAAAAAATATTAGCAGTGAATGGATGGAATCTAGCTTTAAATTAATTTACCTAAATTGCAAATTACCTCCTGGGTGGGTAGGAATATGGTTACCCCTAAGGATTCTAAGTTTTTGGAATTAGATTTAGGGCACTAGAAGGAGAACAGGAAAGGACGCTGGTTCAGAAGGAGAACCAGTTTCTAGATCAGAACCAGACACGATGGTTTGTTTATGTTTTGTTCCTTTCTTCACTTGTTAAACTAGGATATTGGATTACAACATTTCTAAGGTGTCTTCCTGCAAGAAATTCATTGTAGAACTTTTCAAAAGTTTGAAGGCAAGAGGTTTTCCTCCTTTGGGTTTTCTTACAAGTACAACAAAGTCAAGTGAATTCTTGGAGTTGCAACATTGCAAGACTGGAAAGTTCTTGACCATGCCCAGGTCCATCCCAGATTCAAATTCAAAATTGAACACACACACACATGCACACAAATATATATATATTTCCATATTCCACTTGCAAAAGCATCAAAACGTCTCCTTTAGCTTTTGCTAAAGAAAAGCTCACTTTTACAGTTTTGCAAGCATAAAAGTTAACAGTTCATTACAGGGAGGAGTCAATAGAAATGGCAAACAGAAGAATACACACCCCCCAATTGATCAAAAAAATAATTTGTAATAAACAACAAAGTAAGTACGTATACAATGTAAAGGGAATAAACAAAAAAAAATAGAGGCTATAGTGAAAGAACAGCACTAGGGACAAAAGAAACAGAGCCTTTAATAAGGACTATATATAACATCTTTTTAGAAAAATGTTCATATCACAATCTATATCCGTATATCATTGCTATTAATTAGAGAGTGGAGAGTTAAATATTCTAGCCATAAGATTAAACACAGCTAAACAGCAAAATGGTGAAGTTTAATATGAATCTGAGGAAAATATGTAAAATAGATAAAAAGAGGAAAAATGTGAAAGAGTAGTTAAGGACCAACTCTGATAGGAGGTGCAGAAGATAAGAAGTAAGATTCAAAGGGATAAGAGATGCAAATGTCTCAGAATTAAAAAGTACTGGAAATTTTTACACTCAAGATGCATAATTTGCTACTCCATAGAAGTAGGAAATATGATTCCATCTCTACAAACTTCAGTGTGAGTGTCAAAGACTCAGAAATTAACTTCAAAATCAATCAGAGAGAAAAAGATCATCTACAAAGAAATGACAGACTTAATAGCAGACTTCTTTTTTAGCTTTTAATTCCTTTTCTTTATTAGAGGAGTTGTGAGTTTATTGAACAATCATGCTTAAAATTCAGGGATTCCCATATACCCACTCCATCACCAACACCTTGTATTCATGTGGAACGTCTGTTACAGTTGATAATAGCGTATTTTTACCATTGTACCATTAATCAAAGTCTATGGTTTAACTTAGGATTCACTGTTTATGTAGTGTAGTTTCATGGACTATAAAAAAAAATTCTGGTACCGTATATGTAATCTAGAGCTAATCTAAATATTTCCACTTTTAATCCTGTTCATATATACATTTCACTGCTGTTAATTGCTTTCACTGTATTGTGCTGCCATAACCGCTGTCCATTACCAAATCATTTTCATAGTTCCAGATAGGAACCTTGTACATTTTAACACATCAGACTTTTTTTTTTTTAACATGGGCAGGCACTGGGAATCAAACCCAGGTCCTCTGGCATGGCAGGCAAGCACTCCTGCCTGCTGAGCCACTGTGGCCCACCCAACACATCAGACTTTTTAACAGAAAAAAATTGGGGACAGAAACAAAGGGATAATACATGCACAATGCTGTGGGAAAATAGTTATCAACTGAGACTTCTATCTGTTGCTCATTATTAGTCAAAGTGAAGATAAAATAAAGATAAATTTATGCATAGAACATCCCTACTTCATGATGAGTATTTTTTTAAAGGAAGCTGAACAGGTGGAGTGGATGATGCAATGGTGAACCAATATCTTGATAGATATAAGTAATACTAATTGAGGTTTTAAAAAACAATGTAGCTAAAATACAATATTGAAACAATAGAGAAAATAGATGTGATTCAGGTAATTTTTAAGCTCTTTGTAATTTTCTGGAGGAGACAAGAGCAAAACATACAAATTGGCAAAACTTACTTGTTAAGATAGATTCTTGGAGATGACAGAAAAAGTACTATTCTTCTTAAAATGTGTGCAAAATGAATATGTAACTGTATCTTATGAAAGAACAAAAAATATATAACTTCAAATATATTTATTTTGATAAAATGAGAATTAACTAAAAAGTGGAAGGAAGGTAGAAAATGAAATTGAATAAGCCCAATGGAAAATCTGAAAAAAGGAGACTAAAAGCAAAGATAAAAGTGAGGTAAATAAAAATATGAATAACAAAGGGGCTGAAATTAATTCAAGCACATTGGCGAGATGTCTATGTAAATAGATTATTTATATATACAGGAATTATATATGTACATTTTATACTCATTCATTGAAGAAATCTTTAAGATTAGATGGGAGTAAAAGAGAGTGCACAAAGACATGTTACATTGCAAGCCTCCAGCGTGCTTGGCTCTGGGGTGACCCCGTGCATTCCCACAGTGCTTGCAAGAGCAGCATCAAAATAGTTTGAGGTCTTGCTCTGCTCCACCTACGGAACAAGGTTATAGAAATTTCACACAACTGCTGCCCCTTCTGGATTTTTGTGTGCTGGACATTGTATCTGCACTGTCTGATGTAGCCTCTTTCCACATATAGCTTGATTAAAGCTAAATACAATTTAAAATTCAATTTTTCATTCACATCAACCAAATTTCAGGCACTCGGTAGTCACACAAAGTTCTTTTGGATGGTGCTGGCATAAAAGCATTGGAATATAAGAGAAAGGTCTCCCAGAACAGAGGGCAGGCATGCTTGCTGTCCACCATAAAAGATGTTTGTTTCCCATGCTTAGGATCTTGCCTGTAATGGACCTCTCACTACGTGCAGGCTATGATGTCTCCCCACCGTGGTACATAACACACTGATGTCTACCACTCCCCTGGTGTTTGAGCAGCAGATTTCCATAATGCCAGACGTGGAAGATACTTGAAAGGTTGCCCCTTCCGTGGCTGTCGTGCTGTTCCACGGAATCCATGCAATGGTTTGTCCACGTTTACTGCTTTGGGAGCGAGGAGCCGTGCTGAAGATCAGGACTCGTGGACCCTCTGACATCTCCTGGATGAGAAATAAGGGATATTTAATAAATGTGATTTTAAAGTTGTAAAAAAGAAAAGCATGTTACAGAGAAGCCAAAATAAAGGCAGGTAATAGAAATTCTGAGCAAATTGCCACAAGATGAACACAAAATAAAGTCATTGTAGTAATATCAATACCAGACACGCTGAAGGTAATTTAGCATTAGGCTCATTACCGATCTTTTATTTTCCTTATCTAATAGGGTATGGTTAGTATCAAGATGTAGCAATGATGATGATGATGGTGAGAATGAAACAATAATAATAGCTTTTACATGGCTCTTATGTACCAGGCACTGTCTTAAGCATATTATTGCCTTTTCTTCTTTAATTATGTATTTAATACTCACAACAACCCTATAAAATAAGTAGTGCTATTATTATCACTACCTTAAAAGTGAGGAAATGTAACCTGATCTTTTCTGTATTAGGATTAAATTATCATAGGAATCTATTATAAAAAAGATATAATGTAATTGATTTTAAAATATTAGTACACTTCAAAGTCAATTTTATTCGGATATTAAAGACATAACAAATTTGAGGCAAATAAATTTTTTTACTATGAAAGTTTAATGCACTTTTTCATGAAACATGAAAATAATTTCATAGAAGGATCAATTAAGAGGTTATATGAGAAAATTTAGAAGGAAATTTGAAAAACATTCCTTCGCATTATTACACCCTTAAAATTATTGCCATCTTCACATTATTTTTCTTGTGTGATTTTAAACATATATGTCAAGTGATGTAGGCAATTCTATGAATTAAAATTTCAAATTAAAGTTAAATGTAAAATACAGAAAGGAAGATATTCCCTCTGTCACTGTTTCTCTGAGTTTTTTTTTTTAACCTCCATCTGTTAAAATATCTTAGAAGCAAAGGTATTCTTTGCAATGAATACACTTAGTGCCCAGACCACTTAATTTCCAAATAGTATTCCCTAATAAAGCTGATAAGGACTCCTTGAAGAAATGTATTTTTCTTTTGTAGGGCTAAAAAAGAACCCGCAATGAATTTGGAAGTTTTGGTTGTGTCCCAAAACAAATAATGTGAATGCCAACTTTAAAGGGCTTCCATTGGCCAAATATGAAATAATCTGAACAACAAATTAAATAATGAAAGTAACAGGTTATTCAGGTAAAAAACAATATATTATTTTGAACCAATTCAGATAATGAATAAATGAATAGACAGAAAATATGTAAATACAGAAGAAGGGAAAGCTCTCCCTTTAGTAGAATAGAATTTACAAATGTGCAGTAAAGATTGGGAATAGAAAATCAACATTTTGCAACCATCATACTAATAATTGTTTCAGCTAAAAAAAAGAATGCTAAAGTTAGCACTTGAATGATGAGAAACAGTATATTTATATAGTTTCATAATTTCTCTCAAGAAATTTCTTACTAATTGCAAATAGAAAATCATCGTAGTGAATAAATCTAGTGAGCAGACTCTTAATCAAACATTCAAAGTTAATTTCAGCTGTAAGGGGATGACCCGGCATCATGTGATTTATTTTATGATACACTGAGAAGGATATAGCATTTGTCTGATATCTCTGCCAAAAAATGCATGTCACAAATATGACCACGAGGAAACAGCAGATAATCCCAAACTGTGGAATAATTTACAAAAACAATTGGCCTGATTTTTTTAATTTACTAAATCAGAAAAAGCAAAGTAAGAGGAACTGCTGCCAATTAAAGGAGTTTTAGTTGGCAACCAATCTGGTGAGTTAGCCTGGACTGTATTCCAGAGAGGAGGGGATTCTATAACATGAATAGGAAACGTTGTTTATATACTGATTTCAGTGCCATCAAATATCTTCTTTTCACGCTTTTATGAAATATGCTCTAAAATTCTTATGAGTAAATGGAAAGTTGCACTAAATATTCCAAAAATACGAATGTAGAAAAATTTATGCATTATATGCATAGATAAATTGATAATTAGAAATAGAAAGAGTAGTCACAAAAGTTAGAGCAAGAGAGAGGGAAAAAAATGAGCAAATGATAAAGCAAATTGGGCAAAAAAGGTAATTGATGAATCTAGAATAAAAAGGAGTTCCTTTTACTATTTTTAAAACTTTTCTGGTGAAGATGGTTCTTTTGGATAGCTTGTATGCCTGGATCATTTGTTTCATGGCAAGTTTTAGAGCACACATATAATTCACATCCCAGAAGAAGTATAAAACAACTATTGCAAAGAAATTTTAAAACTGTAGATGCAGATTTCTCACAATTCCAGGAAAACTTCAGAAAGACTCCAAAATTTTAAGCACACATTATCCCATACCAGATACACAGGTACATAATGCATAAATTCCTAAAGGAGGAAATAATAGAAAAAAAATCATAAAAGGCAGCCAAATAATAATATAATCCACAATCCAAGAAACAAATAAACATTACAAAAATCACGGAATTTTCTTTGGGAATAATGTAAGCAAAACAACAACAAGAAATTGGCATCTATAAAGTGTTGAAAGGAGGTAACTGTCAACCTAGATTCTTATATTTAATGAAAATAAGTTTCCAAATACCAAGATAAAACAAAGACAAGCTCAGGAAAACAAAAGATGAGAGAATCTGTCTCCACTGGGACTGCCCTATAGGAAATATCGCAATGTGTTCTTCGGGCTGAAAGAAAATAATGTCTGGTGAAAATTTGTGATTCACACAAAAGATAGATAGATGCTACAAATGGGAAATATGTGGGAAAACAAGAAAGACTATGCTTACTTTAAAAAATTATATTAAAAGAGAGACCTATGGCTCCCTTTTCCTGGATTGAGGGGTACCCCAAGAAAGTATATAGGATAACTTTTGGGGGGAGGTGGAAATAATTGGGGTGGTTCTTACATGGCTGAATACATGTCAACATTCATCAAATGGTAAATTATAAATAATTGCATATTGTTGCATATGAATTGCACATCACCAAATTTAATTTAAAAAATCAATGAAATCACACAAAAACCCACTGTGGTAGAATAAATTATGTATCCCAGTTTAGACATGTTCTTAATGGTAAGCTGCCTGCCTATGTGTGGCCCCATTGCAAGTAAGACCTCTGAAAGAGGTTATTTTTAGTTACTTGTGCCCCACAGAATGAGGGAGTGTCTTCATCTGGATTTCTGGAGGCTTTTTAAAGAGCCAGAAGCTGGAAGTCAGCAGAACCAAGAGCAGCAGACACAAGAAAGGAGAAGCCATCACCATGTGATGAGGGGCAAGGTGAAAGCCAAAGCATCCCAAGGATCACCAACAGCCAGCACCAGAGTGCTATGGGATGGGGAGGGCAGCAAAAAAAGACTTGCTGATATCCTGATGTTGGACTTCTGTCCTCTGAAATGTTGAGCTGATCAATTCCCTTTTTAAAGCCCACCTATCATGTGGTATTTGTGACAGCAGCCTGGCAGAATAAGAAGACACCCACTAAAAGGATCACAATGTTTTGGGGTGAAGGCAGTATTTCCGTATTTGTTAGTAGGGGTGATTACTTGAATATTCTAGTTTGGAAGCTGCCAGAATGCAGTATACCAGAAATGGAATGGCTTTTAAAAAGGGGAATTTATTAAGTTGCAAGTTTACAGTTTTAAGGCTGTGAAAACTTCCAAATTAAAGCAAGCCTATAGAAATGTTCAATCTAAGGCATCCAAGGCAAGATACCTTGGTTCAAGAAGGCTGATGATGTTCAGGGTTTCTCTCTCAACTGGAAAGGCATATGGTGAACATGGCGATGTCTGCTAGCTTCCTCTCCAGGCTTCTGGTTTCATGTAGCTCCCCCAGGGGCATTTTCCTTCTTCATCTCAAAGTTCTCTGGCTGTGCGGGCTCTTGTGGTTCTCAAACTTTTTCCAAAATGGTTCCCTCTTAAAGGGCTCCAGTAAGCAAATCCCACCTTGAATGGGGTACACAAAAGATTCAAACTGCCACATGTATATATCTATTAAAGAACATCTAAACACACTAAAATAAGTATATTTTAGTTTGTATACATTATACCTTAATGAAGTGGATTTTAAAATTTCACCCAAGTTTATTACATTAAATTCTCAACATTTTAGTGTATGTTCTCCCATTATTTTTACTGCATGGGATTTCTATTTCTAAGTCTATCATCTTTCTCTATGATTCCATTTCTTCTTTTATTTCAATTTCTCTATTTCTTACTCTATATATCATTTCAAAACTGCTATATCATTTCTATTTTGTTTTGATTTTCTATGAGGCAATATTTCAAAAACCTTTGTCATAACCACAAAGTGTTCTCTTGCAGTTTGTATTTAAAGGTTGTTTCTTGTTTACCATATCTTGCATAATTTTTTAGTTTTACAGATTGCATTATTACAAGTAACATAGAAGTGAATATTTTAATATACTTATACTCACATATACTGCTGATAATTTCTTTGTATACCTTATTTAAGATATCAAGCTCTTTGAGCCATATCTAACATTGTGATATTTAATTCCATGATGCACTCCAAAAGTATTGTATCTATATACATTTGTAGTTGCAGTGTATTAAGTGTTAGCTTTTTGACAGTCTCCCTAATAATTTTGCTTTTGCACCTTTCTTTATCAAT
Organism: Myrmecophaga tridactyla; assembly: GCA_004026745.1. Classification (NCBI taxonomy): domain Eukaryota; kingdom Metazoa; phylum Chordata; class Mammalia; order Pilosa; family Myrmecophagidae; genus Myrmecophaga; species Myrmecophaga tridactyla. The sequence goes on along the minus strand of PVIY010012484.1, from coordinate 3,596 downwards.
GACAAAAAGTACAAAATATAGAAATAAATTTTATTTGCATTTTACTAATATTTATGAGGTTGAATATATTTTATGTCTCTTTTAAATCTGTATTTCTTTATAAATTTATTTAACAAGCATTGGCTTATATCGTGCATGTTAAAATAAGGATAATCAGTTTTCAATTTACCAATTTTTAGGAACTCCTTATATATTAAGTAATCTAATATTTCTGATGTTTATTCCACAAATATTTTGGAATATTTCTAATTACTTTCTCATATTTCTTTTAAATAATTTTTCTTTTTAATAGATATATTTTTATATGTGATTATTTTATACATTTGTTGCTAAGTGAGGGCATATATTATTCATTTGCAGTTAACCACTTTTCCAAAAGAGTTTATTAATAAGCCATTCATATTAATTTTATTCTGCCCAAAAGGTAACCAAGATAAATTCCTGGTCCTAGTGTTTCTAACTGTAAAATGATGGTAAAGTGAATATTAAATCAATCAATTCATGAGTAGCTAAAATACATATGCCCAACTGAAATTTTTTCTCTCTTTCATAGCAATTATCATTAGCTGAATTAATTTTATTTCTTTGGTTTTCAAGACTTCATTATCTTTTTATTATTTATTGAATTAAAAAAGTTACCCAAAGCTTGATAGTTAAACCACAATTTATTACTTTTATTCACATTTCTATTGGTTGATTGGGCTCAGCAGGGTTATGTGCAATTGGCATCTCTCACGGTTGTGGTCAGCAGAAGAGTCCACTTGGAGGGACATCCAAGATGCTTTCTGAGCTGCTCATGCTGGCCCTCACCCACATTTCATTGATCACCCATGTCACCATCTATTGTTGTTTGAAGCTGTACATACCCCATAAAAACATGATCATAAACTTAATCTATTCTTGCAGGTATAGACCCATTGTAAGTAGCCTTTTTTTTTTTTCCACATGGGCAGGCACCAGGAATCAAACCGAGGTCCTCTGGCATGGCAGGCAAGTGTTCTTGCTGCTGAGCCACCATGGCCCGCCTGTAAGTAGCCTTTTGATGAGGCTACTTCAATTAAGGTGTGACTCACCTCATTCAGGATGGGTCTTAATCCTCTTACTGGAGTTCTTTTAAAGAGAGTAAAGTTCAGTCACAGAGAGAGGAAGCCATGGAAGCAAGAAGCTGAAATCAATGAAACCCAGGAGAGAAGGGAGAGACCAGCAGACACCGCCCTATGCCTTGCCATGTGGCAGAGGAGCCAAGGATCACGGGCAGCTGGTCTTCAGGAAGAAAACATCACCTTATAATGCCTTGATTTGGACATTTTTTCAGCCTCAAAACCATGAGCAAATAAATAACATTGTTTAACCCAACCGATTTCAAGGTATTTCCTTCGAGCAGCCTAGGAAATTAAAATATCATCTCATTCCAATTACAGTGCAAGTCATAAAGACCAAATTCAAAGGTAATGGGATTATAGTCTCCTCTCAACAACATGAGTAGAAAAAGATATGGGTCATAATTTTTCACCTTCTTCTCAACTTAACATAAGCTTGCTATTAGCAGGGCCTCTGTCTTTTTAACTGCTGCTTCACAGAATCCTGGAAGAGCAGTTGAAATTCTCCAAAAGTAGTCTTTTGTTCCCTTTTAATCCCATCAATATATTCACTCTTGCACCAGTATCATGCATTTAAAATAAGTCTTGCTTTATAATATATTTTAGTAGCTAACAGGTCAGTTATATTTGTTTTATTGCTATACATAAACATAATAATGAAGAGAAACTCTTCACCTCTGATATCTTATTTTGAGAATATTTTGCTGGGTGGAGATATTGAAAGATGAAAACATTGTGTTTTCCAAACTGGAAAATTCTGGACTGTATATACCCTCTGAATTCTGCTTATAAACTATTTTCCTAAATCCATATTTTTCTTGTTGTACTTATGTTTTTGCAACTAAAAAGATAAAGCCTGCAAAGTCAATATTTTTTTCCTGGAGGTCTGTTTTCCCAATTCCAAAAATTCATAAGTATATTTTCAATTTTCTAAGCTACTTCAGGTAAGAAGTTGACTAAATATTTCATCACTACAGAACACATCTCCTATATTTCCTCCTCCTAGAGCATTCCTTTGGGATTTACCCAACTCCTTCTCACACTTTCTTCATGACCTACTCCTTATTGCAAAGGCCATATCAAATAGTTTAGGTATTATGATGACAACACCCCTTCTCTGATACCAATTTCTGTATCAATCAGCTCTTATACTAAGAAAAAATTTTGTTCTACAAATACTCACGGGAGCTCAGTGATGTAAAATATTAAGCTTTACTTAGCTCATGAGGTTGCAGGTAAACTGGGGTAAAGTGGGGGTTAGGCTTCTCACAGCTGGATCTGCTCTTTGAACCAGCAAACTACAGAGTATATCTTCTCAGGGTGGAGAGAGAGAGAGGTGCATAATTGCTTTCCCAGTCTTTGATCAGATCACCCCTGTGGATGTTCCATTGGCTAAAGCAATTTTCAGGTTAAATGCAAAATCAAGGGACAATTTGATGGACACTGCCTCTTTGGTGGAAAGGACAGCAGAATCACATGGTACAAAAGGATGAAATATATAAATTAATGCAATCCAAGGCAATGCTCAGCTTTCTTGCCAGGCTGGCACAAGTTCATTTCAGTTTGCAGTTATATTACTTTGGCATTTCATCCTTATGGACAGAGACCATAAAGTATTCTAAGAAATAAATGAATAAGGTAACATCAGAGGGTAATGCAGTTTACAGTATTATAGATGAAGATTAATAAGCATTTAAAGTAACCTAGATTAGCTGCGAACAGCTGGTCTCACCAAAATACACCTTGATCCCAGGTCAGGTGTTGTTTAATAACTAGGCAATTCTAATGTTATGGTACAATTCTGATACCTTTTCTCCATGTAAAAGTTAATTTTATTGTGCGTAGTCCACAGAGTTTTCATCCTGTTGAAATGAGTTATTTTTTTATAAAATCATAAACAATATCTTGCATATAACAAATACTAAATTCAGTGAAGGCTATTTGACATATAGGTTGATAAACAAAACAAAAAGATATAAAACATCTGTAAAAATATATGCGTGAAAATACTCTTGGCAGAGGATGCAACAATATAAATCCAAGTCTAAAAATGGGCTGACCTCTTTGAGCAGGAAGAAAATCAGCCGATTATTTGCTCATTCATATGACCTCAGGCACTTCTTAGATGTGGATAAAGATTGGTGAGCCAGTACCGGACTTGCCATTTTAACATTTTCTTGAATCTGGCACTTTTTAAATCCTGTAAGACATGGTTGCTCTTTAAAGAAACTTTACTCTCTTTAGAACATTGGAATCAATATATTTTGAAACTTGGAATCATTATATTTTCCTCAACATGACACCTTTTTCCTCCTTCCATAAAAATGGAGACTTCGTTCTTCAGGTCCATGAGGAAAATGATTCTCTTGCTTTTTTTGGTATGCCTGTCTCATTTCCCACTTGCCAGGTTTGATAGATTTTTTCCTGATGTATCTACAATATTATGTTCTATCTCTCAGCCTCTACATCTATTATACTTCCACAATGTAGAATCAT
>PVIY010012483.1:0-61814 GCA_004026745.1 Myrmecophaga tridactyla | reverse complement strand
CCTTCTTTTGGAAATTCTTTTCCAAAAGGTCTTTTGTAAGTCATAAGATAAGTTAGAAAAGTCCCTTAGCTTTCTTTTAAATGGCAAAGATCAATCTATCCAATGAATAGTCGAGAAAAAGCCAACATTTTTGCCAGCAAGTCCCTTATATGAATCAACCAATTGTTTTCACACACATGTCAACTGATTCCTGTACCCCAAAAAAAAAAAAAATTTCCTCATAAAATAGACAACTTTGTAGGAGATTAATGTTATCTCTGGAATGGCTTCTATAACAGGATTGTTTATGCTGAGATTTTCTAGAACCCTAAACATATGTTGATAGGATCGCTGCCTGGCCTCTCATTCTCACCAACATCAACCATATCTCATAAAAGAATGAAAGGAATTATCAACTAAACAGAGATCATAAGAAAGAGAAAGGGAGTTTAAAACAACAACTCAGAAACCTTTCTCAGGAGAAGGATTAGGGCAAGCTTTATTTATCTGATAATATACTGCTACTTCTCCCAGAGAATTCGGTGGGTGGGGAGGGTCCTCTGGGTTCCTGAAAAACAGGAACATTTTCCAATAAATCTGAATTCATTTCCCATTCCTAGCCACATGCCCAATGTTTAGCACACTGTTATCCCAACCTTAAAATGGATCCATTTATGTTTGTCACATCGAGTAAATTTTAATCATCTCCCTCACCTTATTTATTCTCCCTGACCCAACTTCCTCTCCCTTCAAAACCAGCAATGGTAAGGAAAGGTATACAATGAGAATGGCATTTGAGAAATTGTAGACTAAAAAAAAAAAAAAAGTCCCATTTGCTTTACCTCATGTTGTAATTTCCCAAACTTGTTCCTCTTTGCAATGTTGAGCCAAGCAAGCATTTTCTCTCTAAGAGGCTGAGCAACTTCTCATAAAACCATAATCAATGGGTTTGCCTGGGAGCCTGTCATTTCCTAAGCAGTACTTAATAACAGTCCCTTAATTTTCACCATGCTGAGAGTTTGCAAGGTGCTTTCAAAAAGATCTGTCTCATCGCATTTGCTCCCAATAGGAGTCAAAACAAGTATCATTATTTCCAGTTTATAAATAGCAGAAACTTCCATTTCTAGAGTTATGTGACTCACCTTAAACTTTGGTAAGCAGGGAAGCTGAGATTAGAACACAGGTCTTTTGAATGAAGTCAGGCAAACTTTCCATGGGACTGAGGTCTTCTTACAGAAACATCAGTGATGGGACAGAAATAGCTATCCAATAGGCAGAGGCTTCCTATCCTCCAATCTTGACCATTCAAATCTTTATTCCACACTTCTAAAATACACATGTGATCATGTTTTACATAATCAACTACAAGTTCCCTGGCATAAATCTGAATCCTGCTTGCCTCACAAGTCCTACACTTCATAGTCCAGAAACCTTCCATTTCTTACAGTAGGCTCCTCGTACCACCACATCTCTGCCTAGACTTGCCTCTCCCCTGTTTTGTCTGAGTAAACTATATTTGTCCTTGGAGACTCTGCTTAGACTTTGCCCAGGCTGGTCAAGCTCATCCCCGTTTGTGTTCAGCCTGTTCTTCCATTTATCACATTATTAAATTTTCTGCTAATGTGTAGTTAATGCTCTCTAGGATATGAGCCCACTGAAGTGTCTTATTCATTTTGTGTTTAGCACAATGTATTTAACACAGTGCTGGGAACTTCAACACTTAAATGTTTGTGGAATTAAGATTAAAAAGGAATGGTTTTATTGGCTGGGAAATAAAAACAAACTAAAATGAGAGTCCCAGGGTGTAGCTTCCCTAGAAGATCCTGCTCTGGGGGCTTGAGGGTCTAGGAATGGAATGAATTCCCTCCTCTTACTCCATCTGCTCTAGGCTCGTCAAGACATGGAGTAGGCTGGAGATGGGAATGGGGAACAGAGGAAACTGTGCCCATAATCTTGAGAAAGCTCTGCTGTAGATCTGGATTTTAAAGTTACATTTTTTGGGTAATGCGGTGGCCAGGGAAGTTCCCCATTGAAATTTCCATTCCAAGATAACCTGCTGTAGGGAATGTAGATAATTGACTGTCTCAAACTGCCACACCTTTGAACCACTGCAGCATTCAAGCCTGGTCAAGCTTTCCATGGACTGCTCCCAGGCAATGACAGAGCACAGTAGGGTTACTGGGACCAGGCCATTTCTGCCCTGACACAAGATTTCTATAATGGGAAACTTTGACTTAGGGGCTCCCCCTAGGCCTGGCTGAGACTTTCTCAGAATTGCACTGTAATCTGAGTTTCATTCCAACCCAATCCTTCCTTTCACAGACCTGCATTGTGATTTAAAGGACCTCCCTACCTATTACTGCTCCTTCCCCCTTTTTCCATCTCAGGCATCTCCCCAATAGACTTCTTCCCATCTGATCCCATATTGATGTCAGCTTTGCAGAGGACCCTAACTGACAGAAGAACTTGAAGATTTAGGTCTTAAACTTGTATTTAAAAAATGCTATTCAATATCTATAGACTGTTTCAGGACGGGCAATGGTGGATCAGTGGCAGAATTCTCGCCTGACATGTTGGAGACCCGAGTTCGATTCTCGGAGCCTGTCCATGCCAAAACAAAACAAAAAATTTCATAGACTATTTCCAAAGTTAACAATGCCTGAGTCTAAAACTATGTAGTAGTTTAGAATCAGAACTTGAAATGTCATAACAGAGAACAAATGGGTTCTGCTTTTGTAGACCTGTGGTGCATGGGACAAATAAAGGGATAAAAGTAGCCCAGGTTGGAACATGACCGGAGTGGGGAATGTCAGGCAGATTTTGACTCCTTTGACAACAGGAGTGTGGCGATGTCATCCAGGAACCAGATAAGCTGAGGAACCTGGGCCAGGCTTCCATCTGTTACACCACCGCCTCAGCCAGTGGCTGGCTATGGAGCCACAGACAAGAGAAGGAGTTTGCAAGAAGAATTGACATGTGTATCATTCCCTGAAATGAGGTCCCATTTCAATCTCTATTTTGTTTTCAAATTTTTATTGGGCATTTTTAGACCATCTTATAGTTTTGTTATGTTTTGTGATATTCACAATCATAAGGTATATGGAAATTACCATTGTGACTTGGAAGATTTTCATTATATGGGAAATACAATGAAAATCCAACAGCGAATAGTGAGTTAACCCCTTCAAAAAATCCTTCAAATAAAAAACCCAAACTATATGAGAACACAGTCTCTATGTCCTTGAAAAAATAGCACCCAATCACCCAAACATGATAGACTGAATGTCAGTTCTCTTACATGATCCGCTGAGCTATACTTAAACCAAACCATCAGTCTGTCCTTCCTCATGTGGATGAGTCTATGAAATAACAAAAGTTCTACACTTCCACACTTCCATAACTCACAGTTTGCTGGGTTCCTTATCTTTCTGAGCCTAGTCTTAATGTGATCCATAATTTCACCTTTCTTTAAAATATGATATATATTTTTAAATAAACGTAACTGAACTTTTCCAACATATTGAAAGAAAACCAGAGGTTTAGTTCTATTTTTCTTTACCACTTCTTCTGTTTCACTTATGAAAACTTGGCTCCTTGAATGATTTGTATTCAAAACAAGAACAGAACTCTATACATGATTCTTACAGAAAAACACAAAAAAAGTGGACTAATTAAAACCTTCAAATTAGATGGATCACCTGGACTATTTCATTCATAATAGAGGGCAAGAAGCAAAAGGTTTTAGGGAAGCATTGTCATAAGTCCTAAAATTTGGTCACCCTCCATTGCCTCTTTGCCTGTGATTTTCTCCCCTTCCTGCCTTCCCCATTGGCTTCAGTGCTGGCCTGGACAAGCTGTCTGCCAACATCGCCTTTTTTCTCAGAATACTAGAATTGTGCCACCCACAGTCCCATGGCTTGAGGCCAGGGCACTGCCAGCAGTATGGGCATGAGGCAGGCTGTGGCTTGTGCAAACATTCCTGGTCGAGGTTCTTTCCTGGTGGTTCACTTGGAATTCCTATCATCAACAGCATGATGGCAAGAAATATGTGGTCTAAAAGAAATAGCACTAGACTTGGAGTCAGAAAACTAGACATTCAGTCTTGTTACTCTCTAAAACTGTCACAGTAAACTTCCTTGTTTATCACTTCTGGCTATCTCACTGAGTTCTTATAAGAACCAAAATCAGACAATGAAAATAATAATTTCTATTAGTGACGGAAAAGTGACACTGTTATTTGTCGTTGGTCAGAGTGCAGATTACAGAGCCTTTCTGGAAGGCAATTCGGTAGGAATTATCAGACTTAAAAATGCTCAGACTTTTGACCTACTTATTTCGCTTCTGGAAATTCAGTTTCAGCAAATAATTAAGAAAATGCAGAAAGATATAAGTATTAGGATGTTTGACAGTATGCTGTTTATAATAACCAGTATATATGATATTATAATTATAAACAACCAAATGCCTGATACAACCAAATGCTTGATACTAGAAATAGAGGAAATAAATTAGAATACTTAAAAGCACTATACAGTTGTTAAAAATAATGTTGCATAAGTAAAAAATATAGCCTTTGGTGCATAATGGTATACAAAATGTGATTAAGTATTTAAGAAGTCAAAAATTTGTATATAAATACTTATATATGATATGATATACATCAAGAGAAAAAAGCATCTGAATATATATTTATCTTGGTGTTCATATGGTTTAACTCAGAGTAAAGTTATTTTATTTTTCTTCTATTTATGTGTCTGTGTTTTCATTTTTTCTATAACGTGCACAGATTTCTACTGTAATAAGGAAAAATAACTTTATAATTAAAAAGTAAGATAAAGTATATAAAAACATGTAAAACTTGTTTTAAAAATACAAGATGTTCCAGTAGCTTCTGTAGCTTCCATAGATTCTACTCCTGTGGCATATCCAAAAATCAATTTTCCTCTTTCAGAGTTCTATGTATTTATCTATCTATCTGAATTATAAAAATGGCCTAAACTTTGACATCTCAGTCACTTTAAATTTCTGATTGAAAAATTGGGTAAGCGTCTCCTTTTTCCACGACAAGAGACTATTAAGCATTAAAAACACTGAAATCTTTAGTGTTCCTTTAGTAAAAGTAAATGAGTTTGATGAGGAAAATGATTAATGGTTTTGATCTCTAGGCAGAAAGTGATGATAATATTGTAAAAGGGAAGAAAAACGGATCCATTCATCTTTGTATAATAAATTTGACAGTCTTTACCCACAAAATATATGGCATATAGTGTTCTAAAATAGTTACCTCATTTGCAAATAGTAAACTCCAGTTCTATTGCTGGTTCCAGTAAAAGCTTCCTGCAGAAACTCAGACTTATATAACTTGCCTGTGCTTGAATTAATTTGCCTAAGAAATGAACATTATGTTGGCAAAGTCTTTAAATAAAGTTTAGCTTATGAACATAAAACCTTATAAACCTACTCAAAATGGAGAAGGAGAAGAGTTTGGAAAAGGAAGAAAAGAAAAGTGTTGATGGGTTCTTTCAGAAAATTTCATAATTGTTTCTCAATGAGATGCTACAAAATTTGTTACATGAGTCAACTGCAGTGCTTTAACTCCAACAAATTAACTCTGCTGCTGCAGGAAACTGAAGTTTGAACTATTGGCATTCATGCCTGACTTGTAAATATTGCTTTTCTTTATTTTTTGTTTTCTTTACTTTTACTCTTTCTTTACTTTTCTTTATTTGTGTTCCTTTTCTTTATTTCTTTAAATATCTTAAAGAAATTTTAACTTTAAAAACCATTTGTTTACTAAATAATATATACACTTTAATATAAAACTACCTCAGTTAAACACTTTTCATTTCTTAAAATAAAACCAAATACTGAATATATTTTATTGAATTATCAATATGTGTATATATATTCAGACACACAAATTATCAATTCCTGTAAAGACAAATATATACATTTATATTATAAAAATAAATCTATGTCTCTATCCATTACAATTGAAAAGCACTTAACTGCTTTCCAAAAGAAACAGTCATGTATAACTGGCTATAAGACATTAAGTGATGATAGTTGGCATTTACATTTCTTCTCCTTTTCCCATACTTCTTTGTCATTATTTGTTTTATAGCTGGATTTTTTTTTTTTTTTTTTTTGGCATGAGCAGGCCCCGGGAATTGAACCCAGGTCTCTAGGTTGGCAGGTGAGAATTCTGCCATTGGGCCACCGTTGCACCATTCCATTATTACTTGTCTTATATTGTTAATCTAACAAGAATTTATGCCTACTATGTCCCAGCCATTCTGAAATGTGCTATGGAAAATCATAATTAAGCTGTCAAAGAATTTACTATTAAGTATGAGGTTAAGACAAATACACACAAAAAAACTCTCAAAACAAGTAGACATAAAGGAACATCATATAATGCAATAAGGGCCCCTCATTTAAAAAAAAAAAAAAAGACAGAGCCCAAAGTGAATTAGAACTTCTTATGAAAAGTACAACCATATTCCCTGGCACATACAGGTATTCAATAAATATCAGGAGACTTTTCCTCCTATTTTTCCTCAACTAAAAGCTTTGTGAATAAGGTAAGAGCTGAGCCTTAAAGGCTGAGTAACATTTGAATAGACAAAAATGAATGGAATGGGCATTAAGGCAGGAATGTTATGAAAAAGGTGCAGAGATGGGGTGATATATCCTATTTTAATAAACTGACCTCTTGATGGAATAGACGTGTCAGTAAAAGAGGAATGGAATAGATGGGCTGAAGTCCAGTGAACCTTGGCATTTGGACTTGAAAGTAATCATCTACATATCCATACTGTATTAGTTTCTTAGCGTTGTTGTAACAAATTACCACAGATGGAGTGACTTAAAACAAAAGTAATTTATTGTCTGGAGGCTAGAAGCGCAAAATCAAGATATCCGCAGCATCATGCTCTCTCTGAAGGCTCTAGAGAAGAATTCTTTGCCTCTTCTAGTTTCCAGTGGTTGCCGGCAGCACTTGGCTTTCCTTGGGTTGCAAGTGAATCACTCCAACCTCTTCCTCCATCTTCACATGGCCCTCTTCCCTCTGTGCCTGTGTCTGTATCTCCAAATATCCCTCTCCTTATAAAGATAGTCATTGGATTGAAGGCTTACCCTAATCCAGTACAACTTCACCTTAACTAACTATGTCTGCAAAGATTCTGTTTCTAAATCAGGCCACATTCTGAGATTCCAGATGGACATGAAATGTGGGGGAGCACTATTCAACCCAGTGTATACAGCTCAATTCAGTATCTATCAAATGTCTATTATATCTAGAGTAAGTGCTTAGGCCTCATCAGAACCTCCAGTTATTTTACTTGCTCTTTGCCCAAAAGTCCCCTTCTATCTTCACTTCTATAATTATCCTGTTTAGATTCCATGGTTGAATATTCTAACTATACACTTACCAATATGCTAAATTCTCCTACCACATTGTCTTCCCATAGCATCTGCCGGAAGAAACCCAACCCTAGATGAACCCAAGAGTTTGTTTTTCCTGTGTGCTAACAGGTTTGGGCTCAGTGTTGTGTGTTGCAAAGCAAAAACAATAATTGAGCAATTTGGCACCATAAATCTGGAATCACCGATTTTAGCTGAGCTCTCCAACCATGCTGTCAACCCTACCATGATTCTTTAGCCATGGTCCCATTTCCCACAGCTACTTCAGGCTGTCTCCTCAACCCTAAAAATCTCTGATAGCCACCTGTTACCTTGCACTTTCATCAGATTACTTCTCCTCCCACTCCTCTGAGAAATGAAAATGATCGTTAAGAGACCTTATTAATTGCTGACTCCAAATCTACTAAATCCATTTTCATTTTAAACTCACCTTTTCTCTTCTCATATTGCAAAAATAAGAATAGCCATCCTTTTTATCCAAAGCCAAACCCTCGACATATACTATGAATTCCACCTCAATGTTCTCAAGGATAGCAATTCCATAGTCAATTGCTCTCTCTTTTATATTCAACTTTCTCTCTCTTACCCTTTCCCATCACCATTTAAAGAAGTGCAAATCTTATACAGGGAAGGAGAGACTCCTTCTTCACAACTTCCCTTCTACTAAATACTCTTCTGCACCTCTACTCTTCATAATCAAACTTCTTGAAAAACAACTGTGCTTATTTTATTTCCTCACTTGTCACTTCTACTCCTCAATCCCTTGTAATATAGCTTTCTTTCCATGATTCTACCAAAATTGCTTTTACCAAGATCACTGAGGTCTATGACAAAATCCAATGGACATTTTTAGTCATTTTCTCACTTGCCTTTTCTTCCACATTCAACTCTGCTGGCCACTCTTTAAAGTATTCTTTTCATGGCTTCTACAGTTTCTCACACTGCTGGTTTACAATCTATCTTTCTATCATTCCCCTTTACAAGTTTCTCTTTCGCTCCCTATCCTTTGATAGTACATATTATTCTTTCTCACATTTTATGCTTTCATTGGGATTTCTTGTTTGATTACAGTATTCCAAAATCCCTAAATCTTTAACCACAGTCTCTTCTGTGAACTTCAGACCTCTACCTCCAACTGCTTCCTGGATGTCTCCGCATGTGGATCCATGAACCCCGAAACTCAACATAGGTCCCAAATTGAAGTCATCCATCTCATCTCCCAAGTGGCTTCCCTCCAGAGTGTCCCATGTCAGTAAAAGGTATCTAGTCAATTCTGAACCTGAGTCATCTCTCTCTCTCTCTCCACCCTCATACACAGTCTTATACATACACACACACACATCACACATCACACATCAATCATCACATCCTATTGAGTCTGATGCTGATTGTTGCAACCTTCCTGTCACCCAGTTCAGTGTTATCTTATCAACTGTCTCAGTGACTAAAACTGCTCGAAGTTGAAATGTAATCTTCATAAGTCATTAGTGTAGCTAAAATGATAATCTCTGGGGAGATTAAAAGTTCTGGTTTTCCATCATAAGAACATGGAAACTTAAGTAGGGCATGAGATTTTTGTAGGTTTGTCCAGAGTGATGCCTTGATAAATCCCAGAAAGATTTGAACAGTGAATAAAAAAGTATTTGCCAAGTCTCCTTGGGGGAATGGTGAGAAAGGGGAAAAATTCAACTTCCCCAAGTGGAGAATTCTTGATATTCTCATAAGCAGTGTGGACAACCAAAACAATAGGCTGAGCCCCCAATTGTGGGGTTTGTTTATATGAAACTTAACCCCACAAAGGATAGGCTAAGCCTACTTAAAATTGGGCCTGAGAGTCACCCCCAAGAGAGCCTCTTCTGTTGCTCAGATGTGGCATCTCTCTTTCTCACAGCCAGCACAACAAGCAAACTTACTGCCCTCCCCTCCTCTACATGTGACATGACTCCCAGGGGTGTGGACCTTCCTGGCAACATGGGACAGAAATCCTAGAATGAGCTGGGACTCAGCATCAAGGGATTGAGAAAACCTTCTCGACTGAAAGGGGGAAGAGAGAAATGAGACAAAGTAAAGTGTCAATGGCTGAGAGATTCCAAACAGAGTCAAGAGGTTATCCTGGAGGTTATTCTTGTGTATTGAATAGATATCACCTTTTTAGTTAAGGTGTAACAGAGAGCCTGGAGGGAAGTGCCTGGAAATGTAGAGCTGTGTTCCATTAGCCATGTTTCTTGAAGATGATTGTATAATGATATAGCTTTCACAATGTGACTGTGTAATTGTGAAAACTTTGTGTCTGATGCTTCTTTTATCTATCTTATGCACAGATGAGTAAAACATAAAAATTAAAAATAAATAAATAATAGAGGGAACAAATGTTAAAATGAATTTAGTAGATTGAAATGCTAATGATCAATGAATGGGAGGGGTAAGGAGTATGGTACGTATGATTTTTTTCTGTTTTCTTTTTATTTCTTTTTCTGAATTGATGCAAATGTTCTAAGAAATGATCATGATGATGACTATACAATTATGTGATAAAAAAAATTTTTTTTAAGTTCTGGCTTTCTTTTTAAAAGACTAAAAATATCTACAAAAAAGTTTTTCTATTTCTTACATTTACCTTTTTAATGATAGTGTTGGTAAAATGATAGCCCTGATTTTCTCAGCACAAATTTCTGCAGAAACACATCATCAATGTTTGATTATGCTGATAAAACTGGGAGAAATATATTTTCTTTCTACAAACATAATATTTCTACAGCCTAGGGAAAATACAGATTATTGCTCTTTGGCTGGACTCATCAACTGTATATCTGTAACAGGCTGCACTGAAACAATTGCCTCAGTGTTATAAAATATCGGTTGGAATTAATAGCACTAATGAGAATTTTGCAAAGAAATGTGCCCTTTTATTTCTCTATTATCTACAGATCAATTACACATCCCCCGTGTAGCACAGAGGTGACACAGGATGAGGGCGGTGGTGTCAGGCTGACTTTCCACCAACACTACCACCTCCTTCAACAAATTGGACTTCCAGTTTAAAGTTCTCTGCCAGCCCTTTTAGTCAAGGCCTTTGAGGGTGTTGTCAATTATTTTCTATAATAAAGGAAAAGAAAAGAAAAAAAACACTAGTAAAACACAAGGGACTATGTGCACAACTATACTTCCAGTAGGAAACAAGTGAGAAATACCATTAGAGTTAACAAGTTTCATTTGAGACACAATCATTTTGAGTTCAATTTACATTATTTTAATAATTTTGAGTTCAATTTACATTAGTAAATGGCACCAATTGAGCCAAAAAGCTAATGTAACCCTTGATTTTTCTCTTCCCTTCACCTTCCTCCATAGTAAGCCTGTCGACTCACTCTCAGGCTAAATTGTAAATCTACCCTATCGTCCTAATCTAGGAACCTCACCACTGTGCCAGGCAATTCAGTTTGGAAAAGTATGTGAATCCCTAGATATAGTGAACAGTTTGGTTTTCCTCCATGCACGAAACCTTGCACACTTGGCCTTAAGGTGGCTAACATTTTGAGCAGTGAGCAGGATGTCTGCAAAATCTGTGACTTCAGTTGTTCCAAGAAGTTGGAAGGCCTGCTGTGCTTGCAGAACCTCTACCATGCTGTGCCACCTGGGCATCCTGGACACTCATCAAGTACCAAAGCTCCAGAAAGGAGAGGCTGTCATTCCCAAAGGAGGCAACTATTCTTTTGGGATTACTCTCCGGCAAATGGTGACTAAGGAGGTAGCTTACTCAGGAGAACCACAGTAAGTGGTTGTTTCAGTTTGTTAGTACTGCCAGAATGCAATATACCAGAAATGAAATGGCTTTTAAAAGGGGAATTTATTAAGCTTCAGCTAAGTATCTCAGTTCTACTCCTTGTTCCCAATTCCCTGGCTTCCAGCTTCTGAGGCCAGTGGTTTCCTCTCTAAGTGTCTGTGGGCCTTCACTTAGCTCCTCCAGGACACAACTCAGGGTTCCAGCTAACTTAGGATCTCATAGGAAGGCAAATGGCACCTGCTTTCTCTGTCAAAGCACTCCAAGCATCTTCAAATATTTGTGTTTCTGTCAGCTCTGAAGCAACTGTGTTTTCTCCAAAATGCCTCCCCTTTTAAAGGACTTCAGTAAACTAATCAAGACCCACTTTGAATAGGCAGAGTCATATCTCCATCTACTCCAAAGGCCACACCCAGAATTGGGAATGTCACATCTCCACAGAAGTAACCTAATCAAAAAGTCGCACCCATAAATGAGTGGTCAATCTCCATGGAAACAATCTAATAAAAGGTTTCTACCTTACAATATTGAATCACAATTAAAAAAACATGGCTGTCCCCACAAAATAGGATCAGGAAAAAGGACATGGATCTCTGGGGTACAAACTAACACAGTGGTCTATGCAGTCATGGTCTATAATTTCTGCCCAGCTCTCTGTGCTGCTGTCTTCACCTCTCTGTCCCTGGCCTGAGACTGGAGAACATGGTTGAATGCTACTGAACACCCAGCACTGTGCAGCGGCCAAAGCACAGAACTGATTTTTGTTAATCTTTGCTCTTTAAAAGCTGAGTTTGGCTGGTTTTAAACCTGAATAGAGATATGTTTTTCCCTTTGCTTCTATTTGTTTTTAAAGAAGTGTAGATACAGAAGGAAACCATAGTAAGATAGGCTTTAAGAAAAAAGTTACTTAAAAAAACATCCTTCCCTCTCCACAGCCACATCCCTAATTTAAGCCACCATCATCCCTCATGTAGTCAACTGCAGCAGCCCCTAGCTGCCCGATTCCACTAAAGTGGAATACAATAGCCAGATTGGTCTTTTAAAAATGCAATTCAGATCGTGGCATTCCTGTGCCTAAAACCAAACGTTCAGAGAATTCTTTTTGCCCAAAGAGAAAAATACAAACTTGCCACATGCTAAGGGACTTTGCATGATCTGATCTTAGCCTTTTCCCTAACCTCATCTCTGACTATTCTCCACCTCTCTCTAGACTCCAACACTCTTCCTTGTTCCTCAGGCTACCACTTACTATTCCCTTTAACTGGAACCTTCTTTTTCCAGATTCTTTATGGCTGATTCCTTGGCATTCATGTCTCAGCTCAGGGGCCTCACTGTCGAACCATCTACACTCTCTATCAATCATCCTGTTTCATTTTCCTTATAATACATTAGGAGGTCTGAAATCATCTTGTTCATTTATTTGTGTATCTCCCCGTAGAATGCAACTGCATGAATACAGAAATTTTTCCTGCTTTGGTAGCTGCTGAATTCCCAATGTCTAGAATAGGGATCAGCAACATTTTCCTGAAAATGGCCAGATAATAAATGCTTTAGACTTTGCAGGCCAGAGGATTTCTGCTAGAACTACTCGGCGCTACCTTGTAACATGAAAGCAGTCATACATAGATAATATGTAAGTGAATGAGCATGTGGGTGTCCCATTAAAATTTTATTCATGGAAACTGAAACTTGAATTTCACATTTCAGAAATACTATTCTTTTGACTTTTTTCCCAATCATTTAAAAATGGTAAAAGCCATTTTTATCTCATGATTCTTATGAAAGCTGACCAGATTTGGCCTACAGGCCACAGTTTGCTAATCCCTGAACTGGCTATTGCTACACATAAAAGGCTTCCAGTAAAGATTCTTTGGAAGTATGAGTGAACAAATGGATGAAGAATTCATATAGGCTTGCTGTGGGCCAAAAACTAATAAAATTATCCATGCTACTGCTTCAGTTCTCAGGATGGATTTGCTGTGTCTGCTTGGTTGCTATTTGTTTGAGTGAATGCTCTATTGTTAGTGTAGGTCACTAGAATCAGTGTAAAACACAAGATGTTGAGGTCTTGTATCATAGGAACAAGAACAGCCAGGACTTTTGATTACTTTTGGCTGTAAAATGCTGAGTAAATTGGGTTGGATCCTGTACTCAAATTCAAAACTTAACATTTTTGAACTCCAAAACTTCAAAAACAATAATGAAAAGAATTAATAATCTAGTGTTCTTAAAATATATACCAATAAGCCATCTTTTTTTTTTTTAGTTTTTAAAAAGGGGTAATTATTAAGTTGCAAGTTTATAGTCCTAAAGTAGTGAAAATGTCAAAATTAAAGCAAGTCTATAGAAATGTCCAAATTAAGGTACCAACAAAGAGGTTACCTTCACTCCAGAAAGGTCAATGACATTCAGGATTTCTCTCTGAACTGGAAAGGCACATGGTGAACATGGCGGTATCTGCTAGCTTTCTCTCCCGGCTTCTTGTTTCATGAAGCTCTCCTGGGGGCATTTCCTTCTTTATCTCCAAAGGTCTCTGGCTGCACTGACACTCAGACTCATGGTTCAGTGTGGTTCTAAAAAAGAACTCTCAGAGAAGGCCAAGATGGTAGCTAAGCAAGGTGTGGGATTTAGTTTGTCCTCCAGAGCAGCTAGTAAATAGCCAGGAACAGTACAGAACAACTGCTGGGGCCACGTCAGTGACTGGACACACAGCATACCCCAGTTTGGACAAGCTGGACTAGCTGCAAAACCACCCAGAACCGTGAGTTCCCAAACCATGGCAGCTGGCACCCCTCCCTACAGCCTGCTTCCCAGAGGGGAAAGGAAAGAGACTTTACCAGCAGCAGGGGCTGAGTGCAACCAAGCTCCAATTGTGGAATTAATTAACACATCCAACTACTAAAAATAGGCCCCCAGCTCAGCTGAACCTCGAGTCAAAGTGGAGGTTGCTGGTTTTTGCCCTGATGCAGAGGGGTCAGGGCTGACGGTAAAAGAAAAAAAGAAACAGAGGTGTTTTGGATCAGACAGCACATAATACTTGAAAGGGTCTGGGCCCTGAAAGAAAGGAGGGAGCATATGGGACCTGGAGATACACAGAGCAACATACCAACTTAAGCTCTTGATTGACAAACCTGAGGAACAGGGGTCCTGCTCTGAAAAGGATTTTTCTCTTTCTTTTTTGTGGCTGTATTTCTACAGCTTGACTACTCATTAGATACAGCTGCAAGACTTCTCAGGCTCCATCTGCCCCAAGCATAGGCAGAATTAAGCTTGTTTGAGTGTTTGTTTGGAGGCCGTGCCTTCCACAGGAGAGGGGAGGGGTCCAGCTCAGGTGGATTCCCTCCCTCAAGGAATTCAGACCCCAGGGTCTGGAAAAGTGAAACAATTAAAGCCAGCCTGCAACCTCTCCTCTTTCTCATCCATGCCCCCAGTAGAGAGAGTCTGCTGAAATTAATGGTACTGCATTATATTATGCTGGTGGGACCCACAGGCAGAAAAGTGCCACTTACTGGGCAGCATAGGAAAAACACAGACTCTAGAGGCTTCATAGGAAAGCCTTTCAATCTGCTGTGTCTCACCCTCAGGGAAAACTGATGCATGTGACACTTTCCTCCTGAGAGGAGGCCAGTTTGGACTGGGAAAATCTGGCAGGGGTCTATAATACCTAAGTAGACCCTCCTAAGGAGGGGAAAAGGCACCATAGGCAGGGCAAGGAACAAAGAAACAAGAACTGAAAAATTCTCATCTGTTAAACAAAACCTAAGCTAGAGGTCCAGAATAAGCTGAAGTGAATGTCAAAGAACAGATAAACAAAGATATCCAACAAGAAAATCCTAGGTAAAAAAAGTGAAAACAATCTCCAGAATAAACTAATTAAAGTAATTAGATACCTAGACACTAGCAAAAAATAATGAATCACATTAGGAAAATTGAAGATATGGTCAGTCGAAGGAACAAACCAACAATTCAAATGAGATACAGGAGTTGAAACAATTAATTCAGAATGATCAAACAGACATGGAAAACCTCATCAATAATCAAATCAGTGAATTGAGGGAGGATATAAAGAAGGCAAGGAATGAACAAAAAGAAGAAATTGAAAGTCTGAAAAAACAAATCACAGAAATATAGGAATGAAAGGCAGAGTAGAAGAGATAAAAAAACAATGGGAACCTACAATGTCAGATTTCAAGAGGCAGGAGATAAGATTAGTGAACTGGAGGATGGAACATCTGAAATCCAATAAGCAAAAGAAAATATAGGGAAAAGAATGGAAAAATATGAGCAGGGACTCAGGGAATCGAATGACAACATGAAGTGCACGAATATATGTTTTGCGAGTGTCCCAGAAGGAGAAGAGAATGGAAAAGGAGGAGAAAGCTAATGGAGGAAATTATCACTGAAAATTTCCCATCTCTTAAGAAAGACTTAAAATTACAGATCCAAGAAGTACAGCGTACCCCAAACAGAATAGATCCAAATAGACAGACTCCAAGATACTTATCAATCAGAATGTCAGATGTCAAAGAGAAAGAGAGAATCTTGAAAGCAGCAAGAGAAAAGCAATCCATCACATACAAGTGAAGCCCAATTATACTATGTGTAGATTTCACAGCAGAAACCATGGATGTGAGAAGATAGTGGAATGGTACATTTAAGTTACTGAAAGAGAAAAACTGACAACCTAGAATTCTATATCCAGCAAATTGTCCTTCAAAAATGAGAGAGAAACCAAAACATTTTCAGACAAAAAATCACTGAGAGAATTTGTGACCAAGAGACTGGCTCTGCAAGAAATACTAAAAGGAGCACTAGAGACAGATACTAAAAGACAGAAGAGAGAGATGTGGAGAAGAGTGTAGAAATGAAGACTATCAGTAAAGGTAAAAAGAAGAAAAATAAGATGTGACATATAAAATCCAAAAGGCAAAATGGTAGAAGAAAGTACTGCCCATACAGTAATAACACTAAATGTTAATGGATTACACTCCCCAATCAAAAGACATAGACTGGCAGAATGGATTAAAAAACAGGACCCATTTATATGCTGTCTACAGGAAACACATCTTAGACCCAAGGATAAACATTGGTTGAAAGTGAAAAGTGGGGAAAAGACATTTCATGCAAATAACAATCAGACCAGAACAGGAGTAGCTATACTAATATCCAACAAATTAGACTTCAAATGTAGAACAATTAAAAGAGACAAAGAAGGACGCTATTTATTAATAAAAGGAACAATCCAACAAGAAGACCTAACAGTCATAAACATTTATGCACCAAGCCAGAATGCTCCAAAATACATGAAGCAACACTGAAAACACTGAAAAGAGAAATAGACACATCTACTATAGTAGTTGCAGACTTCAATTCCCCATCTCATCAATAGACAGAACATATAGACAGAGGATCAATAAAGAAACAGAGAATTTGAATAATACAATAAATGAGCTAGACTTACAAACATTTATAGAACATCACACCCCACAACAGCAGGATATACCTTTTACTCAAGTGCTCATGGATCATTCTAAAGGAGAAACCATATGCTAGGTCACAAAGCAAGTCTCAATAAATTTTTTTTTAATTGAAATCATACAAAACACAAAGATCATAAAGGAAAAGTTGGAAATCAATAATAGGCAGAGTGCTAGAAAATTCACAAATATATGGAGGCTCAAAAACACTCTTATACAACCAGTGGGTCAAGGCAGAAATTACAAGAGAAATCAGTAAATATCTCAAGGCAAATGAAAATGAAAACATGACATATCAAAATTTATGGGATGGAGCAAAGACAGTGCTAAGAGGGAAATTTACTGCCCTAAATGCCTATATAAAAAAGAAGAAAGAGCAAAAATCAAAGAATTAACTGTCCACTTGGAAGAACTAGAGAAAGAACAGAAAACTAACCCCAAAGCAAGCAAAAGGAAAGAAATAATGAAGATTAGAGCAGAAATAAATGAAATTGAGAACATGAAAGCAATTGAGAAAAATCAACAAAACAGAAGTTGGTTATGAGAAAATCAATAAGATTGATGGACCCTTAGTGAGGCTGACAAAAAGAAGAGAGAGGATGCAAATAAATAAAATAGGAAATGGAAGAGGAGATATAACCACTGACCCCACAGAAATAAAGGAGGTAATGAGAGGGTACTATGAACAACTTTATGCTAATAAATGCAACAATGTAGATGAAATGGACAACTTCCTAAAAAGGCATGAGCAACCAACATTGACTCATAGATGACCTCAACAAACCAATCACAAGTAAAGAAACTGAATCAGTCATTAAAAAGCTCCCCAAAATAAAAAGTCCAGAACCAGATGGCTTCACATGTGAATTCTACCAAACATTCAAGAAAGAATTAGTACCAATCCTGCTCAAACTCTTCAAAAAAATTGAAGGGGAAGGAACTCTACCTAACTCATCCTATGAAGCCAGCATTACCCTCATACCAAAGCCAGACAAAGATATTACAGAAAAAAGAAAACAACAGACCAATCTCTCTAATAAATATAGATGCAAAAATCCTCAACAAAATTCTTGCAAATCAAATCCAGCAGCACATTAAAAGAAGTATACACCATAACCAAGTAGGATTCATCCCAGGTATGCTTCAGCATAAGAAAATCAATTAATGTAATACACCATATAAACAAATCAAAGCAGAAAAACCACAAGATCATCTCAATTGATGCAGAAAAGGCATTTGACAAAATTCAACATCCTTTCCTGTTGAAAACCCTTCAAAGGATAGTAATAGAAGGGAACTTCCTCAACATGATAAAGGGAATATATGAAAAACCAATAGCTAACATCATCCTCAATGGGGAAAAACTGAAAATTTTCCCCCAAAGATCAGGAACAAGATAAGGGTGTCCATTATTACCATTGTTATTCAACATTGTGTTGGAAGTTCTAGCCAGAGCAATTAGACAAGAAAAAGAAATACAAGGCATAAAAATTGGAAAGGAAGAAGTAAAACTCTCACTGTTTGCAAATGATATGATACTATATGTTGAAAGCCCCCAAAAAGCCACAGCAAAACTACTAGAGCTAATAAATAAGTACAGCAAAGTGGCAAGTTACAAGATCAAAACTTAAAAATCTGTAGTGGTTCTATACACTAGTAATGAACAATCTGATGGGGAAATCAAGAAAAAAATTCCATTTACAATTGCAACCAAAAGAATAAAATATTTAGGAATAAATTTAACTAAGGACACAAAAGATCTATACAAAGAAAACTATAAGAAATTTTTAAAAGAAATCACAGAAGACCTAAATAAATGGAAGGGCATACTATGTTCATGGATTGGAAGACTAAATATAGTTAAGACATCAATTCTACCTAAATTGATTTACAGATTCAATACAATACCAATTAAAATCCCAAAAACTTACTTTTCAGAAATAGAAACACCAATAACCAAATTTATCTAGAAGGGCAGTGTGCCCCGAATAGCTAAAAGTATCCTGAGAAAGAAAAATGAAGTTGGAGGTCTCACACTACCTGGCTTTAAGGCATATTACAAAGCCACAGTGGTCAAAACAGCATGGTACTGGCATTAAGATAGATATACTAACCAATGGAATAGAATAGAGTGTTCAGATATAGACTCTCTCATCTATTAACAACTGATCTTTAATAAGGCAGTCAAGCCAACTCACCTGGGACAGAACAGTCTCTTCAATAAATGGTGCCTAGAGAACTGCATATCCATATGCAAAAGAATGAAAGAGGATCCAGTTCTCACACCCTATACAAAAATTAACTCAAAATGGATCAAAGACCTAAACATTAGATCTAAGACCATAAAACTTTTAGAAGAAAATGTAGGAAAATATCTTATAAATCTTGTAATAGCAGGCAGTTTCCTAGACCTTACACCCAAAGCACGAATATTGAAGAAATAAATAAATGGGAACTCCTCAAAATTAAACACTTTTGTGCATCAAAGAACTTCATCAAGAAAGTAAAAAGACAGTCTACACAATGGGAGACAATATTTGGAAATAATATATTAGATAAAGTTCTAGTATTCAGAATATATAGAGATTGCTCAACTCAACAACAAAGAGGCAGACAACCAAATTACAAAATGGGCAGAAGACTTGAACAGACACTCTCAGAAGAGGAAATACAAATGGCCAAAAGGCGTGTGAAAAGATGCTCAACTTCCCTGGCTATTAGGGAAATGCAAATCAAAACCACAATGAGATATCATCTCACACCCACCAGAATAGCCATTATCAATAAAACAGAAAATGACAAGTGCTGGAGAGGATGTGGAGAAAGAGAAACACTTATCCACTGTTGGTGGGAATGTCAAATGGTACAACCGCTGTGGAAGGCAGTTTGGTAGTTCCTCAGGAAGCTAAGTATAGAATTGCCATATGACCTAGCAATACCATTGCTAGGTATCTAATCAGAGGACATGAGGACAAGGACACAAACGGACAATTCCACACCAGTGTTTATAACAGCATTATTTACAATTGCCAAGAGATGGAAACAGCCCAAATGTCCATCAACAGACAAGTGGCTAAACAAGCTATGGCATATACATATGATGGAATATTATGCAGGTCCAAGACAGAATAAAGTTATGAAGTATGTAACAACATAGATGGACCTTAAGGACATTATGCTGAGTGAGACTAGCCAGAAACAAAAGGACAAATACTGTATGGTCTTGCCGATATGAACTAACATTAATGAATGAACTCGGAGAATTTCAGTTAAGAACAGAGGTCATCAGGAGATAGAAATAGGGTAAATATTGGGTAATCGGAACTGAAGGGATACAGATTGTACAACAGGACTGATTATAAAAATTCAGAAATGGATAGCACAATACTACCTAACTGAAATACAATAATGTTAGAAAACTGAATGAAGCTGAATGTGAGAATGGTAGAGGGAGGAGGCCTGGGGGCACAAATGAAATCAGAAGGAAAGATATATGATAAAGACTGAAATGGTATAATCTAGGAATGCTTAGAGTGTATAATGATAGTGAGGAAATGTATAAATTTAAAAATGTGTTTGCATGAGGAAGAACAAAGGACTGTCAATACTGCAGGTGTTGAAAATACATGGTAATTAATATTTTAAAACTTTAATTTATGTATGAGACTAAAGCAAAAAATGTTTATTTAGTACAAAATTTATATTTTGACTAGTGCATTCCTAGTGTAACTTATGTGGACAGCTTAACTGAACACCATAAGTACATGGAACCTTGAGTAGGGCATGAGATTTTGTAGGTTCGTCCAGAGTGATGTCCTGATAAATCCCAGAGTGATTTGAACCATGAATAAAAAAGTGCATGCAAAGTTTCCTTGGGGGAATGGTGAGAAGGGGGTAAAATTCAACTTCCCCAGTTGGAGAATTCTCACAGGCAGTGGGGACAACAAGGGCAATAGGCTGAGCATCCAATCTTGGGGTTTGTTCATATGAAACTTGACCCCGCAAAGGATAGGCTAGGCCTACTTAGAATTAGTGCTAACAGTCACCCCCAGAGAACCTCTTTTGTTGCTTAGATGTGGCCTCTCTCTCTCAGCTAACATGACAGGCAAACTCACAGCCCTCCCCTTCTCTACGTGGGACATGACTCCCAGGGGTGTGAACCATCCTGCCAATGTGGGACAGAAATCATAGAATGAGCTGGGACTCAGCATCAAGGGATTGAGAAAACCTTCTCAACCAAAAGGGGGAAGAGAGAAATGAGACAAAATAAAGTGTCAGTGGCTGAGCGATTCCAGAGTTGAGAGGTTATCCTGGAGGTTATTCTTACACATTAAATAGATATCACCTTTTTTTAGGTGTAATGGAGAGGCTGGAGGGAACTGCCTGAAAATGTAGAGCTGTGTTCCAGTAGCCATGTTTCTTGAAGATGATTATATAATGATACAGCTTTCGTAATGTGATTGTGAAAACCTTGAGTCTGATGCTCCTTTTATCTACCTTATGAACAGATGAGTTAAACATATGGGGTAAAACTAAGTAAATAATAGGGGGAACAAATGTTAAAATGAATTTAATAGATTGAAATGCTAATGATCAATGAAAGGGAGAGGTAAGGGGTATGGTATGTATGAATTTTTTTATGTTGTCTTTTTATTTCTTTTTCTGAATTGATGCAAATGTTCTAAGAAATGATCATGATGATGAATATACAACTATGTGATGATATTGTGAATTACTGATTATATATGTAGAACGGAATGATCATATGGTAAGAATATTTGTGTTTGTATGTTGTTATGTTTAATAAATAAAGTAAATTTAAATAAATAAATAAAAATTAAAAATATATAAAAAGGGACTCCCTTCAAAATGTTTCCTCTTTTAAAGATTTCAGTCAAGGCCCACCTGGAATGGTGGAGTCACATCTCCCTCTAATTAAAAGTTAATACACACAATCAGTGAAACACAGAGAGCACAAAATGAGAAAGACACCCTTTAATCCAGAGGTCCTTTAATCCTGTATAGATTATTGTAATGCCTGGAAACATCCTAGAGTACATTAACCAGATAATCAAAAAGTATTGGCAAAGTCCCCTGAGGGAGGGGAGAAAGACTATGGAACTATTTAACCTTACCATCAGGGAATCTCCTGATACTGTGTCAAACTTTAGGGACACCCAAATCAATAGGCCATGCCCTCGATCATGAGGCTTACTCTTGTGAAATTTATTTAGGTAGCATAGAAGCTTAGCCTACCTATAGGGATACCAAAATGTTATTTCTGCAGGACCTCTGTTGTTGCTCAGATATGACCTCAGTCTCTCTAAGCCCAACTTTGCAAATGAAACCATTGCCCTCCCTTCTATGTGGGACATGACATCCAGGGGTGCAAGTCTCCCTGGCAGCGTGGGAGATGACTCCCAGGTATGAATCCAGACCTGGCACTGTGAGATCAACAGTGGCATCCTGACCAAATGGGGGAAAAGAAGTGTAACTAACAAAGTATCAGTGGCAGAGAGAGTTCAAATAGAATCAAGAGGCTACTCAGGAGGTTGCTCTTATCATAAGACATCTTTTAAGGAACATCTCAAAGATCATTTTAGAAAGACTATTTTTGTATTTTCCTCCAACTTTCTACCTCATATAAGAAAGTTTCTTAAATAAGTTTCCTAAAAAGTTTCTTAAATTACAGTTTCTTAGATAAAAGTGAAATTTGTTGGTTTTTAAATAAGGAGTTTGGAAGGGGTCAAATCACAATATTTTGTGAAATTCTCCATTAATATAATCTGCCAAAAAAATGTTCAAGTAAATGGAAGAGATTAAACTTCTTCCTCAAAATTAAGATGAGAGGGCAGTGCGATGGTGGCTCAGCAGGCAGAGTTCTCACTTGCCATGCCAGAGACTGGGGTTCAACTCTCGGTTCCTGCCCATGTTAAATAAAACAAACAAACCAAAAAAAAAACAAAAAAACAAAAAAACCTTGGCTTGAAGCTTATGCCTCAGACATGTGCTCATTTAAAAAAAAAAAAAATTAAGATGAGAGCAAATGTTAATTAAAATAATGAATGGGAACTGGCAATACAGGCAAAATCTTTTACTTAAAAAGCAAGTTAAAATGATTAATAAAGGATAACAATAAAGGTAATAAATTACTCCTCCCAAATAATTTTCCCTAATAAGACAGCTGAAATCACTCATCCGAGGGAAAACAGCACATGATGTCTTAAGGAAAATTTAAGTGATTTAAGCTGATCAACAGCTTCTGGCAGCAGAAATTTGGCTGAAAGATTTGGAAAGCAATGACAGCATGTGTCTGTACAAGCGTTCACCTGCTAGGTATAAAGAGAACATGGACACTAATATGAGTTAACTATAATAAGCAAACTCTGAGAGTTAAATCTGAGAGCATAGGTTATCAGGAGATAGAAAGAGAGCAGAGATCCAGCAACTGATGCTTAAGGAGTATAGAATGTTTAATTAGGTTGATTGTAAAAGTTTGGAAATGTATAGCACAATACTGTGTGATGGTAACCCAATATTTTAAAAGTAGTTGACAAAGCTGAATGTGAGTATGGTTGAAAGAGGAAGACTAGGGTCACATACGTTACCAAAAGGAAAGCTAGAGGATAGAAACAGGGACCTAGCAAAACCTAGAGTGAACGATGATGATGGTGGCTAATTCTAGAAACATAAGAAAGATTTTACATGAATTAGAACAAATGTATATGTCTACTACAAAGTGTTAATAATGGGGTGGTAGATGGGAAAAAATGCAATTAAGGCAAATTAAGTTAACAGTAACATTGCCATATTCTTTTATTAATTGTAACAAAGGCACTACACCACAGCTAACTATCAGTCATAGGGTAATGTAAGGGTGGGGTATGGAATTTTTTCTTTCTTTCTTTACAAAAGAAATGGGAATGTTTTCATATAGATTGTGGTAGTGACTATATATGTATGGAATTATATCATTGATTGTACAATTAGGATGGATTACACAGTATGTGAATAAAACCGTTAAAATTTAATTGCTTATACAAACAAAAAAAGAAAGCATTGAGGTCTCATTGTCAATAAGTACTGAATTCAGGGCTATGTCTTACTTTACAGCTGCCCAGAATTGTCTGTCTCTTAGAAGTGAATCACCAGGTAGGGAATTTTTTAATGATTTCTTGGGCTATCTCTAAGATGCATTCCATACTTCATATTCTCATTTTGATTAATAAAGAAAATGCACAACTGGGGGAAAAAGGAAACTATTTATTCTGGAAGCTGCAACAGATTATACTAATATTTATGGTCCTCTATAAAAAAAAAGAAGGAAGGAAGGGAGAAAGAAAATGTTCTTTGAGATCATTTTCAATTTGGAGAGTGATAGGAAGCTTCTTCAACCAGCCATCCTTGTCTGAGCGTCCATTTCATTACTTTCCTAAACTGAACTACTGAGCGCTTCCTCAGGGCTTTCTCACTTTTCATTAAGCCTGGAACTTGTGGTATCGGTATGAAAGCACAGTTCTGAGTAAACCTGAGGCTATTTACAGTTTCACGTTGAAATCATGTGCTATTCAAGACTAAACTTGGCAGGTTTTGTCTGGATCATATGTTTGATGACATTTGAATTATGAAACATATCAGGACTGGAGGAAGGGGAGCTCAGAGGCAGCTCTATTGGTGGAAGCTGAATTCAACAAATACAGATTAGTTATGTACAGGCCCCACCTGGAACCCAGCCCCCTGGGCTTAACATAATTGATGCTCAATCAATACCTGTTTTGCCAGGTGAGAAGACGAATAATCACAGGTGGGGCGTACTTTCAGGCTTCTTGAGTTAAAAGTTGGCAGTCCCCTCTCTTCATTCTCTGCTCTTCCCCAAACTCACCCATCAAGCTAGGAGAAACAGCCTGAATTCATGTACGTGGGTATGTGTATGAATTTGTGTGTGTGTTTCCTTCTCTGAACAACTGTTGTTGTTACACACAAATTGAAGGCAACCAGCCAGCAAAGACCATCCAAGATGAAAAGTCAAAGGACCTATAGCAGTGGGCACAGAAATTAGGCTTGACTGTGCTTTTCTTGAAACTAAGTATCTCTCTTATGATAAAGTAGGAAAATATCACTGCACATATTCTGCCTGGGCATTTAAAAGAGAAAAAGAACGACATGACAAAACTGAGACTATCGCTAGATCAATTATTGGTAATCTTTACCCTACCTAGTGGAAGCATAGAGGATAATGAAGATCTAAAGTTCTGAAAGAAGAGCAAAGTTTGTGTGGAGATTAAGAACTCCCTGGGCCCAGTGGAGAGAAGTTATCAGAGATTTACATAAGGAACAATTCCTTGGTAAGAAAATGCTTAAGGGCAATCTAACTAGATTAGAATCTGTTTTCTTAAGATTAGAGGTTGATATTTAAAATTATCTCTAGCACTCTGTAAATTGGATACAGGAAAACACTAAACACAAAATAATTCACTGGGAGAGAGAAGAGAGGGACCTTGGCAAACAAGACTGGAGAAAGTGATCTATTGGACCCCCTCAGTGATAAGTGAGGAAATTGAGTCTAAGAGTTTAAATGATAGAGGAGTTTATGTAGCAAATTAGTATCAGGAGATCAGACTTCTCTAACGAAAAGAATTTCCACCCACAGTGCTGTGAGGTCTAGTAAAGAGATTTGGGGTAGGCAAAAATTCCAATGCACTTTAAAACATGCAGCTTTTATATACACAGCAATGTTGTTTTAAGAGTTATATTCAGTATGCAAATAGGTCTTAAAATTCCTTTAAGGAAGTCCATAAAGTGAACCTTACATGCCATTATGAACATAAGATGAGAAGGGATAGTATTCCAATTCATGGCATTTCTTTAGGTTTCCTAAAACTGCATTCACTCTGTAGACAAACTGCCTTCTTTGGCAAAATAAGGCAGTTACCAGAAAAGCACATTTTTCTCTGTCTTTCAAGAGGAAATTGACCCAAACGTATTCAAAAATTGCAATAGGCTCCATTTACCACTTTCCTGCCACATATTATTTGAAAATCCCTGGAATACACCATGCTGCTATTTTGCTGATTTCACACATAAAACAAATGAGTTAGTGAAGCCAAATCTCTCTCTTTGCCAGAGCAAAAGAAAGGAAAAAAAATGCTGTTTGATTCAAAGGTTAACCCATGACGGGAGGGTCTGATTTCCGTCTGGGTCTGGTCACCTACTACGGGCCCGCAGCGACAGCCTTCCCAAGCAGTTTCACTGACGCATTCAAGACATTTCTCCCCTCCGAGTGGAGGGGAATTCAGAGTTTGGAGCTGGGCATGGGGAAGGAGAGGTGGAGAAGGAGAGGTAAGATGCTGTTGAAGAATCCATGATTAGTGCTGCAAGCCCAAGCAGCTTCCTGTGTACGACTCCAAACTCCAGTATGGCTTGTTTTGAGAAGAAATTTAGATACTATGCACTGGGGCTACTGAGTGCAATTTACCAGTCCTGTCCTTGAAAGTCATGTGGCTCTCTTTATCCTTTAGGCAAACAGGTCTTCCTCTCTCTGTTTTCCTCCAAATGAAAATAATAATAATAATAATGCAGTTAAACACCTTTACTTGACTCCTGGCAAAGTTTTAGATCCTAATTCCTTGTCTAAAATGTGGGGAATTAGCTTCAAGGAAGGATAAAACTGTTAACCATTTGGGCTGCTAAATTATTGATGAATCTAATCAGAACCACTAAGCAGAGAAATGGTGTAACTCTTTGATATTTAACTTAAATTGATTAAAATAATTCTGACTCCCCCCCCCAAACTCAGCCATGTTTACATACATGTGAAAGTATGTAAAAGTCAGTCACCAGCACCTCTCTAGGAGCGTGACAAGCTCGGCATTCCCAATCTGGGGGGAGGTAAGTCTCAGAATCTCCAAGAGGAAGTCTGTCATGATTATTAGCAGCAGACACCCTGTTCAGTAGCTCCTTTGTGTGGATTTCTTGGGTAACCATGTAAGAATTCAACAGAGTTACACAACTATAAACTATGTTCCTTTTCCTCAGTTTAATTGGGAAAGCAAGGCATGTGAAATTAAAAAAGAAAATAAGAACAAAAATAACACAATATAAGGCAATCAACCCAAAGTAAGTGTTGCCAAGTCATAAAAGTTATAGGTGTTCATAAAACAAAGAAGTCAGAAGTCACCAGGGGCTGAAGAGGAAACTGTTTTCTTATTTTTGCTCTGAATCATGGAAGCTCTAAGGAAGATTTCCAAAACCTCTTTTAAACATTTGTTCCAGCTTCCAAACGTTTAATTCGCATCGTGTAACTGGACTCAACTGATTCAGGTGAAGGAGTGGGATGCATTTCCAAAGGATTATAAGGATAAGATGTGTGAACCTTTATTTATGAATGACAGCTCAAATTTACCCACAGGATTATTTTCTAAAGGGTTTCTCTTCAGTTTGCCCTGAGCAAAAAGGCAACTGACTTGATGTTGCGTTTGTTTTCCTCCTAAGGTTTTCAGTAGATCTTGTAGCTGTGGCCTCTGTGGAAACTGGAGATAGTTGTGCAGGCTAGGACTGTACTAGGGGCTGGCAGGTGGGAACAGCAGACATTTCCCCTCTACCAGGCCTCAAGAATGCCCGGACTGGAAAGAATGAAAGCTTCCTCAAAAGGAATTCAAGGAGTTGAGGACATCCAAGACCAACAGACACAGAGGTGTTTCGCAAACTTTCCTCACTCAGGCATATCTACGTGAAACCATACCTCTATGAGAAAAACTAAAATAAATATATTTTCATAATCTCGTGTTTACAAATATCTAGATGACCGAAGTTTTCAGTTTTCACCCAAATGCAGGATTGAACTTTATAATATCTATCCAACTAGTAGGAAAATCTGGGGGCTTTGGCATCTATTTAACAGTAATAACTAGTCATCAGATAGTGTACAAGTGCCATATAACCCGATTGGAAGTTAAGACATAATTTTCTAAAAAATTTAATATGATTTATACATAATTCTCATCATGAGGCAGTATGCTTTAGTGGAAGAGCCAGTGGTTGAGATCAAAACATAAATTGAGAATAAAAAGAAATTCAGCCATGCCAGAGACCCAGATTCAATTCCCAGAGCCTGCTCATGTAAAAAAAAAAAAAAAAAAAATCAGTTCTAAGCATAAGAATTATTGAATGCAAACCCAGTCCCTATAGTTGAGTCATTCAACCTCCTTTGCCTCCATTTCCTATTTATAGGATGTAAAAAAATAGGACCAAACCTGCTCTATCTTGCAAGATTATGTGGGAATCAATTTACTAAAAGAGCATAAAAGTGCCTCAAATATTTTTCCAGCACTTTGCAAATACTAGGAATAAAATAAAAAAAAAATAACATGATATAATTAGCCATCTAGCTTATTTTCTTTTTTAAAATAAAAAGACGAGTCTAGTTTCATTGACAAATTATGACTTAATTATAACAATATGTTTCTTTATAGCAAAGAATCCAAATAGCAATGATACTGAGTTCTCAACTTTGTACTCATAAAATCTTCATCTACCCAGAAGCTAAAAAGGTAAATGCATTCCCACATTCATGATTGCTACTTGTTTTATAATTTATTCATACTCATATGCTATTTCCTTCCTAATTTCCTCATTTCCTTAGACTCTTGAAGAGTAAAATGACTTTGGTGTAGGAAGCTATCTTTTAAGAAAGTAAAGCTAACACAGGCATTTTCCTTTTAGGATACCAATCTAAAGTCTTGCGTGTATGCAAGTATGATGCTGTTAGCCACCTCAGTTTTACCTCCTGAGAGAATAAATGTACTCATCTTCTTCCCTGCTCTTAGATTTTCTTTTGCATGTTTGTTCTTATACTCAAAATATCAGTAAAACTGAAAAGGGTACTGCCAATAGTTATATGCCAGGAATTGGACTGAATCCTTTATATGTTTATCATTTCTTCTTACAGAAATCATATGCATGTATTTCTACAATACCGTAAGGAAGATGAGGCCAGAGAGGTTAAGCAGTTTGGCTGATGTCACACAGCTGGAACTATAATGGGACAGATCCTAAATCTACAGTGATCCCATTGCACAATACAGCCTTTCAATCTCTTAATCTTTTCATCACAAAGCAGGTGCAATTTTCTTCATCCAATGAAGGTCATCAGTCTTGAGTAGAGGTAGTTGTGTTACCTCCACAATCTGCTTAGTTGACTGGGTCCCAAAATCTGAACACTTTCCAAATATGTCCAAAGGCCTCTCTCTGGGGAACACCATCATACACTTGGCCTTCTTCCTCAAATGGTGGGTCTAGCCACAAAAGTGAGATTCCAGTGGCGTGTGCCTCATGTACCTACTTCGCTTTCTACTGAGACTCTTTCTTGCTAAGCCCTCCATATACTCTACAGATATAAGAAGTATCAGGGATATATTGTAGTTCTACAGTCTTTAGAGATTAATGCTTGACACTGGAACAGAACTAATTGCAGAAGACATTATCCCAGCAAACACCGTTTTTTTTTCCCCTACGTTTCCTGTTTGCAAATCCAAGTATCATATTATGCTTAATCTGGAGGACGATTATACCAATGACCAGGTTTTAATGCTCTAATAATAACAAGGAACATGTATCTTAAGTCTACCTTATGCTTTTTTGCAGCTACTCCCACCATCACTAAAAATAGTTACACCAATTCCTAGTCCTTGGGTTGTTGACTCTGACACTTTTCTGGGCTAATGAAAACCAGTTTCATGCCCCATCTGTAACTTCAGAATCAATTAAATCTAAGGTTAATAGTTAAATATGATGCCAAAGTATCAAAGTAATTCTTCAAGACATCCAGTACTCCCCATAGTAGATATTAATACATAGTTTCCCAGGCTTTCCCCTTGACAGTTGCTTTTAAAGAAACGTCAATTGAGAAGAAAGGGCAAAACAAATAGGCTTCCTATTTGTAAACCTTCTCCAATTTTTAAGCAAAAAAGTTAAAAAATTTAACAAAGTGAACTCCTGCAAGCCCTACCAAGATGGAAAATGGAATCAATATACTTTTGGTTAAATGATCTTGTGCTTGTTTTTTCCTATGAGGGACAAGTCCTTATGGGTCACGTGTAAACTAGGTAAGGGTGTTGAAAGGACGGAAAATTATTCTACCACAAGATAAGACAAAGAACGGCCCTTCTAGGGAGACCCCCAGCCAAAACAAATAGAGGTCCCTGAAAGCTAAGGAGCTTATTCTGAAGCACAAATAAGAAAAGACAAGAGTAGTCTCCAAATGGCAAAATGAACATCAGTTGTGGAGGGTTGCCCTCTATTCTGTCTTGCAAAAAACAGTTTCTACTAACTCTTGCCACGCTCTGCCTTAGATTTGTCAGAGCTGTGTGCCTTGATGTTACTCAAGTATTAATAAGCTTCATTTCACCAAGAGTTCCAACAGTACGAAAGTGTAGTTCTTCTACCTTCAACCCCCTCGGGGCTGATTTGAGTTGTGCAGAGCTTACATACCAGGAAGCATGTGAAAATTTCATCCCAAATCTTTGACAGCTTCAGACGTTAGTGTATTTACTTTATAGGATGTAGAAAGCAATTCTGGAACTTCAGAACTGAAGAAGCTAACTGTAAGACTGACATACTTTGAGAAGTGAAGAAATCAAACTTTTACCTCTTGCCTGCTTCCTCCCTTTCAAGCTCAAAAGTTTTTCCATCAAACTTTGCTTTTACCAGATTCACCCAGGCAAAGAGAGACTCGCACATCAGAAAAGCTAGGAGCATGCTGGCAGAAGGCAAGCACGCCTGCAGCCCTCCCATCTATCTATGGGAGCCTTTTCTCCTGTGTGTAAAGTAAACATGCCAGAGGTGGAGCTGCAAGTTCCCATGAGGCAAGGCCGTTGGTTAGAGTTTCCAGAAGCAGTGGCAGGTCTCTACCACTTCCCTGCCCCGCCATCCACCAGCCTCAGGGGACAGGGGTAAAGGATCTGCTTACCAGACAAACCACAGACAAATACCAACTGTGCACAGGCTGGTCCAGGCCCAACTGTAGGAGAGCAGCTGGTCCCTTAAATACCAGAAAACCAAAAAACTCTAATCAGACAGCCAGGGCCCAGCTACAAAGATATTTTGTTCTAGAAGGTTATTTGTTTGAAGCTCCATGTGGGGAGAGACCGTGAATATATAATGCTGTAAAATAATACCAAGAATGTATAGCTGGTATTGAGAAAGCATTTTCCACGTGTCAGTCACTTTTCAAAGCACTTTAGAAATTATAACTCATTTACTCTTCATAACAACCCTATGAGGTTAAGAATTCTTTTTATCCTTCTTTAACAGAAGAGGAAGCTGAGACCCAGAGTTCCAGCCTGTGATAGTCATGCAATATATATCTGCTAATTCAGTTAATGAAAGTAAGAATGCACCGCTCCATAAAAATAATTCCATAAATACGGGGACAACTTCCAAGATCAGTCTAGAAAACCAATGTAACCCATTTGTCCTTGATTAATTATTTTAATACGATTTCATTTCAACATCATCATCATTATAAGATCATTTTTTTACAGGGATATATGTTCCAAATTCTAGCTTGAGGTGCCATTCAACAGTTTGTTTATTGAGCAGCTACTTTCTAAGGCAACATTAGCCCCTAAGAAAGGTATAAAACTGAGCAAGGCACATTCCTTGCCCTAGAATAACTACCCCGCCTCACAGCTCAGCAGGAGAGCGAATGCTTCCTGGAGAGGCTTCCAGAACTAGGGCTGGGAATGGCAGTAAGCCTTAAAGGACATCCAGGCCCACTCCCTCTCCAGATGTTCCCACACCCTTGCAACAGATCCCTGGGGTTCTCTGAACTGCTATAGGAATCGAGGATCATCATCATTTCCCAAAGCACATTTTTAAATTAAGTTAATGGAAAGAATTTTCTCATGTCTTCCTTTTCCTTAAACTTTTGGCACCTGTTACTGCATGTCTAGTGACAAGTGCTAGCAGATGACAAAATGAATTAATGAGTAGCATATTAACATTTACAGAAAAATTGGGAAACAGTCGATCCTGCTTAACTCACCAGCTTGAGTTATTTTTTGTGGGCCCACGTCCTTACAGTGATTTTTCTATATATATATATGTGTATATATATATGTATATATATATATACACATATATATATACACACACGTATATATATATATATATATACACGTATATATATACTTCTAGTCATGGCTTCTATTTGTAAGATCAATTCTAGTTGTAGGGTGAAATAAAATGCATCTGCATCTGTATTCATCATGTTTCTCAATGACATGGAAGCCCTTCAGCACCTAAGCAATTGGAAGATTGCTGTTCTATACCTCTCTTAGTGGGGTCCTCTCACACCCTCTCCACCCAAGTACCCCACCCAAGTGCTCCTGTCTTAGACTGAGTTCTCTGAGGGCTAAGGCCATCTTTTGTTTATCTTTGCATCTCCAGTGGCACCATAAGTAGGTGATTCACAGTTGTAGCTAGTAGATAACAAACTTTGCTGAGTGCAAATGGACTCCAGTGTAGGATAGCATGTGAGGCTCTGAACTTGGCCTCTCCTCCCTTATCACCTGTAGAGAGCTGACATCAGCCACATGTTTGGGGAGCCACTTTTCACTCAATCTTAACAACAACCACAACCTTTGTTTTTGAAGGCCACCTGGCTGAAAGAATATGAATGCACAAAGATGTTTTGAGTTGTTTGCTTCCCATTCTTTAGGTTTCCTAAACATGGATATACTCTCATTAGTCAAACCTGCTGGCGTTAAGCTTCAACGAGGAGCCAAACAGCAAAAGTTTCTAAGTAAGCCGATGTTTTATCTCCACTGAACATTTAAGCACAACACCAAATGAAAGGAAAGAAAACTAGGAGTCAGGATTTATTTCAGGAACTAATTTTTAGTGTATTCTTTTAGGGTCAGCACCAATTCAACCTAATCTCTTACATCAATTGCTATCCTGCTAATAATATGTGTGCTGCAAAATTCTTAATCACCAAGAAAGATTTGATTTTATCCACTGCCCACAAATTTTAGAAAGTCATTATTTAAGCAGTTTAGAAAGATTTTCAACCCAAGTTGAAATCAAGGTTTGTTTGTTTGTTTTTTAAGTTAAACCTTTGTCAATCGAAAGAAAGAAAGAGAACAAAGTGAGTAACAAGAATCCCCCAATTCATGAAAATTCTGCCTAACTGAAGTTTTAATACATGTGAAAAATTTTTTTTTGGTAAGAAATAAATAATGAACGAATTACATTCTTGGCAAAAGATCTGCTGGGAAATTCCCTTAAATGGCAGTTTTTCTGATGAATTTAAAATGTGATTTATTTACAAAAGTATCATTTCCAAGCCCAATTGAAATCTGTTTGTCCTATGAAGTATCCCCAGCTGGCTACTTCCTGTGACCAGAGCCCCACTGTGGGACTTCCAAAGGTACTTTTTTTTTTTTTTTTTTTACATGGGCACGTACCTGGAATCGAACCCAGGTCCTCTGGCATCGCAGGCAAGCATTCCTGCCTGCTGAACCACCGTGGCCCACCCATCCAAGGGTACATTTGTAGACAAAGTAGGTTCTGGGAAAATCTGATTCGATGACATTTTCTAAAGAAATAGGCAAGATAGATAAATTTTTTCTCTCTGCATTTGGATTCAGTCAATATCTCATTTTAAATAATCTGTTCTCAGAGGCACTATGAAAGGAAAGGGACAGGGAGTGATTATCAGCAAACCGAAACAAAAGCAAGTCTGCCCGGGTGCAAGGGGCTTCCTCCCACGCCTCCCGGTGCCAGACGTGCATAGTTTTCCGCAGACAGGCAGGGCTGTCCAGCTACAGCAGACTGCTGCAAGCTTTGAGAGCCACAGATTGTGTTTGTTGATGAGGCACACACTACTGCTTATCAAATGTGCATCCTTTTTCAGTGTGCAGAATAGTCCCGTATGTCGTGCAAAATTGTGTTGGAAATAATCCCCAAACAGCTTTGAGCAGAAAATCCCAGTGAGCCAATTCCCTCCTTGTTCATACAATTATCCATTCACAGTTCTGTTTGACTTTGCTTATAATTGGCTCCTTCAAGATGATGGTGTTGTTGTCCACAACAAATGCAGAGACCTGCTGACCTTTAACTTGGGGTTTAAGATTAAATTCCTGGTTCAAAGATGGAACTCAGATCAAGGGTTCTCTTCTGATGCAATGGTAAGCAACCTTGAGTGTGCACTGAGAAGGCTTGTGAAAACACAGACCACAGGGGTTGCTTCCCCAGAGTTTCTGGTTCAGTTGGTCTAGTCTGTGGCCCAGAAATTTGCATTTCTAGGTGAATTCCTAGGTAAATGCAGATGCTGCTGGTCTGCAGACTGTGCTTCAAGAACCGTTGCTCTAAAGGAATCAGCTATTATGCAGGAGATATGAACTTAGCAAGTGTGCACAGATAAAGCTGGCTTTAAGGAATCCATCCATCTACCCTTAGACTCAGAAGAGGAAAAAGAGAATAGAAGATCCCCATTCCAGGAAAGAGCAGTGTGTGACAGTTCCCTTCACTCTAGGTAGTTTGGAGTTTCCAACAAAGAGAGGGATTCCCCAGAGGAGATGACCTTGTTAGGGTAACTCTGCCAGTGAGCTCCAGTGGTGTGGCAGATACCACACAGGCTGCAGGGTACATCTAGTCACTTCCAATAGCCTGGAAAAGAGAGTCTTGAGGCCCTCTTACCAACAGTAAGGTTTCCCAACACCAGTAATGAAGTCATTTTTCCAAGTTGTATTGCTATAAATAAACCATAATCTTATATTTCAAAATTTGTATGTCAATTCAAAATTCTGCATAATACCTAAATTACATCAAATCTCTCATATCTTAAAGCCTATAGGTTCTAACTAATTTAGAAGATGTTCTGTTAATCAAATGAGCAAAATTTATCTAAAAATTGCATTTGCAGTGTAGATCTGAGCCCCAATCTGACCATACCCATACTAGAAGGAAAGATCATCAGCCTCAAAACACTATTTGTTACAATATGCATATTACTCACATGGTCCAACACCATCCTTCAAGTCTGAAAAATCATTCATTCATCACCATTCAGAGCCATCTGAACATTTACACCAAGCCTGAACTAAGCAACATGAATAGAGCCCTGGTTGCCTTCATTACTGCATGGGTTACTGCAAAGTCTTCTTTGTTGATCTTAATTGGCATAGACAGCTCCTACTTCAAAAACTTTCCAGAACACCTTAGCTTTATATGCCCTCCCTCTCCATTTCCAACGTCATTCCTCACTACCCACCCCACTGCCCAAGAATGCTACACCTCAGCAACATGGCAACTCTATCCTTCCATTGCCTTAGAGTAAAATTCCTAAAGCAATGCCCTTCATCATGTCAATAACCTGCTGGCTAAAAAAGCTACAGTTGACTGTGGTTAACAGTATAAATGTAAAAAATTTCCTCCATGGACTAGAACACTTTTTTCCCAAAACACACTTGCTGCAAACTATGGACTATAATTAACAATAATATTCTAATATTCTTTCACTGTCAAGTAGCAAATGTACTGCACCAATGCTAGGGCTCAATGATGGGAGTGGATAAGAGGTACAGGATGTTTTGGGTTTTCTCTCTCTTTCTCTCTCTCTTTTTTTTCGGATTGCTTCCTGGGGTATTGAAAATTATAGTGATGAACGCACAACTATATGATGATACTGTGAGCTATTGATTATATACTTTTGGTGGAGTGCATGGTGTGTAAATATAGCTCAGTAAGATTGCATTTAAAAAAATAAAAGCTACAGTGACCCTCTCATTGCCCACAAGGCTGAGTTCACACTTCTCTCTTATATCTAAGACAAAACTCATTGTTGGAGACTGAATCCTGTACCCCACACAGGATGTGTTCAAATCTTACTCCAAATTCTTGTGGCTGTGAACTCATTAGTGAATAATATCTTTGTAAATGGTGAGGTGAGTCAGGGTATGGACTCATTTATGGGTAGGGTCTTCAAAGACCCTATTTAGATGAGGCAAATTGAATCAGGATGGGCCTTCTCCACATTAGTGGAGTTCTTAAAGAAAAAGGAAGTGTGGATACAGTTAGCAGAAGCCAGAAGTCTGAAGAAGTCAGAGAATGAAGCAAATCACCATGTGAGGAAGTGAAGGAACCCCAAGGATTGCAGCAAGCCAGCACTGGAATGCTGCAGACTCAAGGACAATGCATGGCCTATCCAGATCTTGATTTTGGACTTCCAGCCTCTAAAACTGTGAGACAATAAATTCTTATTGCTTAAGCCAACCAGTGGGTTGTATTTGTCATAGGAACCCTGGAAAACGAAGACACACACCATTGTGCATTGACTACTCTCCTGTGTGAACACTTGTCTCTAGGACTTTTGTGACATGCACACACACAGAGGCCATCACCACTCCTGGTCTAGAGCCCTCACTAGGAGTGCTGGCACCACATTCCTCCAGGACCTACAGAGCTCAGCTCGATCTGATTGTCTGTGACAAGGCACCACATGGGGTTTTCTCTGTTGGTCCATTCTCCTATAGCAGTGCTGCTCAGAAGAGTAATCTGCAGGAGAGTTCAAGACCATAAATTGTCACTGGTGTGCAGCGAGATAAGCACAGATATTGAGAGTAAGCATTTTGAAACATTTTGACCAAGAAAATGCACGCTTTAAATCTCATAATAAAAAACAGGAGGTTGAAATTTGTATTCCTTTGCTTTTTGTTTTGTTTTGTTTTTTTCCTAGTAATTTATTTTTATTGACTTTTACAAAAGGAATCAGAGAGGGGAAATCCTGCTCCTTCATGAATGGTGTGAGAAGCACTGTTCTAGAGCAGGATCAGCAAACTATGGTTCCCAAGCCAAAGTTGGGCTGTGGCCTATTTTGATATGGCCACAAGCAAAGAATGGTTTTTATAATTTTAAAGGGTTATACAACAAAAAAAGAAAGAAAGAAGAATATGCCACAGAGACCATATGTGGCTAATAAGCTTGAAACATACCTTATGTGGTGTTTACTTTTAAAAGACAGGTTTTTAAAAAAGGTTCTAGAGCACTATCTCTCCATACCATCATGTATGCTCCAGAGTAGAATAAACTTATGCCATTGTTTAATTTTCCATGTGTCTTGCCTTTCTAATTAGATAACACCTTTTTTGTGTAAGGGGAGATCAGAAGAAAACTTCAGATAGAGCAGAACCTGCTCTGCACATAGTAGGTCTTCATACGTGCTGAATTGATTGAAATGGTTCAGCTATTTTTCTCTTCTTTTGAATGTTCTCAGAAGCAAATTTCTCAGTGTTTCAAATGCGCTTCTCATCATTTGTTTTTATTTTCTGGTGTTTTTTGTTTTGTGTTATTTTCTGTTTAGTTCACATTCAAGTTAGCTCTGCTTTAGAATTACTAACAGCGTTCTTTCAATCTCACCAATGTTAGCTGAATGACCTAAATGTCTGTTTGCAACTGGTGACCAAGCATATCCCAGACAGCAGGCTTCCTGGGAGGGTTTGTGGTAGGCAGCCTATAGGATAGTCCCCAGTTGAATCTTTTGGTAGTCACATCCTGTGCAATCCTTCCCTTTGAGTGTAGACTGGACTTAATGACTTGCTTCTAATGACTAGAATGTGGCAGGAGTAATGGAGCATCACTCCCCAAATGAGGTTACAAATGTCTGTGACTTCTGCCTTGAGACCTGTGGTGGTTTGGAGCTGTATGTGCCCCAGGAAAAAACATGTTCTTAAATTTAATCCATTCCAGTGGGTGTGAACTCATTGTATGTAAGATTTTTTGATGAGATTGCTTCAGTTAAGGTGTGGCCCACCTCAATCAAGATGGGTCTCAATCCTACTACTGCAGTCCTTTATAAGTTGAATAAAGTTCAGACAGAGAGAAACACAGAGGGAACAGCCAGAAGCTGAAATCCACAGAACCCTGAAGAGGCCACCATGTGCATCGCTATGTGAAAGAATAGCTAAGGAACAAGGATCACCAGCAGCCAGCCCCAGAATGCCAGTGTTTGAGAAGAAAGTGTCGCCTTAATGATGTCCTGATTTGGACTTTCTCCTAACTTCAAAACTGGGAGCAAGTAAATTCCCATTGCTTAAACCCAAACATTGCATAGTCTTTGCTTGAGAAACCTAGGAAGCTAAAACAGAACCTCTCCCTTGTTTTCTCTTGGATCTCTAGCTCAGTCATAAGGCAGTGCTGTTGGGAAGCCCAGGTTAGTGAGTTGGGTAGCAGGTCCTCTCCAGTTGAGCCTTGAATAACTGAACCCTGGCCAATACTTTAACTGCAGCCTTGAGAGACCCTGAGCCAGAATCACCCAGCTAAGCCGTTCCTGCATTCCTGACTCAAAAATTTTGAGAAAATAAATTTATCGTTTTAAGTTTGGGGGTAATTGATGCAATAGATTGCATTGTAATAGAAAACAAATACAGGGCTATAATTTGCACTTCAGACTATAAGTTTGAGTATTTCCTGCTAGAACCCATAAAACACCAATTTCTTTAGAAGCCACTTGAAAATAATAGCTGGGGGATTGGATTCCTCTCTAATAGAATTAATAGCTAAGTGAGGTTGCATTTAAACTCCTATCTGAAGTAATAACCATAAAGGAGAGTTAGACTTTTAAAGGATTACCTGGATATGCCTGCAATTCTTTCCTGGTAACTCTAAAATAATTGTGGAACAAGACATTTTCTACAGCTAAACTTGGGTCAGGAGAAAACAATTTCTTAAATGAAGGTTGCCTGGCTCCCCATACTACTGTCTAAAAAATTGCTTAGAAGGAGAGCTCTCGGCCCAGGAGGAAACGAGTACCTCCCAGGGGAACAATTTCCCTGAAACCCCACACTCATCTGTCTTTCTATCTGTCTGTCTGTCTGTCTGTCTCTCTCTCTCTCTCTCTCTCTCTCTCTCTCTCTCACACACACACACACATACCATTACACTGTGGTGTAGTGAAGGGAGCCCTGTGCCCTGTGCCCTTGGGTCCTAGGTGCTGAGCTTGACCAGGAAGCCTTGGTCTGTGGTGTCCTTCTTTGTTCCCCATGAGTCTTTTCAGATAGGAGTTACTTTTCCAGGCTAGGGATGGAATTCTTTGCCACAGTCTTGGAGAAAAGACTGAATCCAGATTTGCACTCACTACAACTTTACACCCAGAAACGTCACTACCAAATAATACTACAGTTTCAAAAGCCAAAGAGAGAGGCAGCTCCGCTGTGCCACTGCCTGGGCTTCGTGCCTCTGAATGCTCATAATCTCACTTTGGGGCCCTATTAAAATTGAAGACAACATTGTGGTGGAGTTGGAGGAGCTGCAAGAACACAGGCTTTGAAGCCAGACAGGGTTGTGGTGAGGATTAGTTGATGTCAGGTGTTTGGCGCCAACAGCCATGGGACCAGACACCAGAAATGCGCTAAACCTGTGTCAGCCTACTGCTGGTGAGGCAGCCGCCTGCCCTCCAGTCCCCGCCACCCTCGTGCCAGCCGTCTGCTCTTTATTTTCAATGCTCTGGAAAAATCTACTCTCAGATCCTTTGGCCAAACTCAAATGATTGAATAACAACTTAAGGTATGCTATTCCCAAGGATATTTACATATATATATAAAAATATATATAATTTATATATATGTATAATATATAAATATGTATAATATATAAATTCTATATATATGTATAGCATATAAATTATATTATATAATTTATGTATAAATTAATTTTATTATAAAATTAATACTTGATTGGTGCAGAAAATATAGATAAGAAAGAAAAACAATTTACAATCTTAACCAGACAGATATTTATATATTAACAGACAATAATAAGGCACCTTTTCCCTGACACTCAAGGCCTTTATGTGGCCTGATGACATCATGTGTCTCCCAAATAAGAATGCCTCTGCTCAAAAGCCACCTGTTCCACATGCTGCTCTGTATCCCAGAGCCAGGCACTTACTGTCCCTACATCTGCAGTTTCCTCATCTCAAAAATCGAACCATACTGTATATCTTTGTATACATCTGTAAACACATTATCCACTTGCCTTTTCTAAAAATAAAGAGAAACCACATATAAAGTTAGAAAATTCAACATAGGGTACTTTCATTTTAAGTTTTTGCTTTAAAAAGCCACCCTACAGAAAACAACAAAATGAAAACTAAAAGCCAACACTTCCATTTTCTCCAGACCTTTTCCTCATTTCCTGCCAGAAATATAAAAATGCTTTCTGCCTATATTATAAACAACCAGATGTTAAGACAAATGTTAAGACAAAGAGGTTAAGACAAAGCAGTGAAGCCCTAATGCAAAATGTCAGGAGGCAAGAGGGCACAGTAGAAGCAGAGAAGGAAGGATTTGGAAGGGAAAAGACTGCAGGGCCCTTTGTGGCCTCTGCATTCAAATTGTTATCCAACCACTTAGTGCAAGCAACTGGCACCTGGGTGGAAGTAATTGAGGGCCCTGTTGCTGTCCATGGTGTGCTCCTTTTCTCTAACCAGGAGGACACTAGAGCAGCATGGTGCCATTTGATGTGCTGCTTCAATTACCTGTAGTGCAATGATGGAGCCCCATGCAGGGCTCAGAGCTTACCAAGTTGACTGATTAATCATGTCTGTCACAGTCTCAAGAAAAATATGACATTGCAGACCCTGAACCCCTGTTTATTCCCTGAAATAAATAAGGAAATCATTTGATTCCTGATTCACTTTGGGATCTTTGAATACAAGAATATCTCTGTAATTCATTAAACCTTATCATCAAATATGACTTGACTCAACTGAAAGTTAGAGAAATCCAACTCAAAAAGGCATAAGAGGAAAAGGGCAGTTTATGACTCAGATAACTCAGAAGTCCGGGGAAAATTCATGGCTGGATCCATATGCTCTGAGAATTTCATTAGTGTGATATGTCATGTGTCAACTTGGCTAGGATATATGTCCACTTGTTTGGTAAAGTAAACACTAGCCTGAGTGTTGCTGTAAAGGTATCTCAGATGGGTTTGCATCTATTGTCAGTTGAGTGCATCAATGGCTGATTGCATCTACAACCAAGAAAAGAGCTGGCCTTCAACTGTGAGGAGAGTCTCTTTATCTAATCAGTTGGAGGTCTTAAAAGTCAGAACTGAAGAAAGAATTTCTGCCTTACTTGAGCCAGCATTTCTAGGGCATTCAATTTCATCTTCATCAGAGTTTCCAACTTGTGGCCTGCCTTACAGAATTCATACTTGCCAAACCCTACAGTCACAAGACCCAATTCTTATGAGTCTCAATACATAGATACGTAAATAGATAGATGATAAATCATAGATAGATACACAGATAAACAGACAGATATCAATATATACCGGTTGATTCTGTTTCTCTGGAGAAGCTTGACTAAAACAATTAGGAATCTACCTTTATTCCCAGCTCTGGTTGACTTGGGGCTTTG
Organism: Myrmecophaga tridactyla; assembly: GCA_004026745.1. Lineage (NCBI taxonomy): Eukaryota > Metazoa > Chordata > Mammalia > Pilosa > Myrmecophagidae > Myrmecophaga > Myrmecophaga tridactyla. The sequence continues at coordinate 20,733 of PVIY010012483.1, read as the reverse complement.
TTTTATATCATGCTTTCCTTTGTGGTGATGACACTGTCTTAGATAGTTTTAGGCTTATGTCCTACCAAACTAGCAACAAGCAAAAAGAGGTCTTTCTCTTTCCCAGTTATGCCAGCAAAAGTCCTAGAACAAGTATACTGGACACCCTGGATCACATGAACTTCCCTAAAGCAATCACTACTTCTAGGCAGATGAAATACACAGAATGGTCTTAGGTCTGAGACCCAGGGCCATCCCTAACACCCAGGAGTGAGTTCTCCTCTATCTGAACAACATGGTCTAGGACAAAAAATATTTAGGATGCGGCTCTAACAGAAAAAATAAGACTGTATACTGGGTAGCAAAAAAAAAAACAAAACACTCTAGGATCCTTTCTACTTAATAGGTGAGAAGGGAACAGTAATAGGGACATGTAGGTTAGCCTGAGTCTGCATGGATGCTTAACTGGACTGGCTTACTCAACTTTAAGAGCATAAAGTCAGGGCAATGGGAGATCAGTAGCACTGGCACCATGGGTGCTTAGAAAAGAGTCAACTCCATTATTTTACACGAGGAAGTTAATGACATTCAAATGGCCAGAAATAGAATAAATTTATTGCTGAGTATAAACTGCACTGTCTTTATGAAAGCTTATTATTGGTGGAAAGAAAGCAGACACACAAATATCAATCTTGCATAGGGAAGAAGACATGTAACAATTGATTTCAAAATATGTAATAAATAGTTATTCTCAAATTAAAACACATAATGGCACTAGACAATGTATTCAAGGTAAAAAAAAATTTAGCCATACTTACCTTGTAAAAAAGAAGACTTTGGTCTAAATCAGATTTTTACTTATATGTTGCTTTATTTTCTCTTTGATCCAGCCATAAAATGTTGAATTTCAAATGGTCCAAGACCTCCCTTGCAGAAAGTCAAATTCAAGTCTAAACTTCTGCCCCAGAGTTTACAGAGCTTGGTAAATCCAAATGGATGCTACCACAACACTATTGTAGTCATCATTCTTATTCGAAAAATGTTGGCAATCTCTTGCTTGGCATCATGTTTCATGTATCAGTATAAGTCAGAAAAAAGTGTGCAGATAGCATCAGAAAGGCTTATATGACAGGCCTTATGTTATGAACTATTGGGACCCTGCCCATATTGCCAGTCATTATTTTCTTAAAATAAGATAGTTGGCTATTTTTAACACTTTACTATCTTCAGAGCTTCATGCTGATCCGAGATGTCTTTGTTTCTGAAGGAGAGCAATTTCTCAATTCTCAAGGTCGGGAATGAAGAAGATGGGTGTTTCAGAAGTTTGCTAAATGTGCCAGAACACAATGCCATAAATGGATTGGCTTTTACAAAGGGAATTTATTAAGTTACAAATTACAATTCTAAGGCCATGAAATTGTCCAAATTAAGGCGCCAACAGGAAGATACCTTCTTGGAAGGAAGGTAGTTGGCATCTGGGTTCCTCTGTGACAGGGAAAGGCACATGGCAATGTCTGCTGGCCCTTCTCTCTCAGATTCTGGTTCCAAATGACTCTCTTAGCTCCTTTGGGTTCTCTTGCTTCTCCCTGGGATATTTTTCTTTCTTATCTTCTCTAAACTCTCTGGGGTCTCTTAAAGGACTCTATCAAGTGGATCAAGACCCACCTTGAGTTGGATGGGTCACATCTCCATGGAAACAACCTAATCAAAATATCCCACTAAATTAAAAGAACATGGCTTTTTTGAGGTACATACCAGTTTCAAAACAGCACAATGGTGCTATCCATGACAAGTGATCACAGAATAATTAACAAAGCTTGCTTTAGGTTGTTAAATGTCTTAGATTGCCTGGGTTGCTATTGCAAATACCATGCAATAGGTTGTCTTAAACAATGGCAATTTATTTTCTCAGGGTTTCAAAGGTTAGAAGACTTGCTTTCTCCTGGGGTCAGTAGCATTCTGGGGCTGGCTTTCCCACCACATGTTGATGTCCTGTGCTTTCTCCTCTGATTTCCCCCTGACTTCCTACTTCTGGCTCCTCCCTATGATTTTCTCTTTATAAGGCCTCCAGTAATCTGGATTAAGACCTGTACTCTCAGTTGGACCACACCTTAACTAAAAGTAACACCTTCAAGGGGTCCTGTTTATAATAGGTTCATACCCAGGAATGTAGATTAAGATTAGGAACATGTCTAAATTGAGGTACATAATTTAACCTATTACACCAGGACGGCTGTAACAATATCACAGATTGGCTGGCATAAAAACAGGAATTTATTATCTTTCCAGTTTACATGCTAGAAACCCAAAATCAAGATATCAGCAGGATCATGTGTTCTCAGAAGTCTGTAGTGTTCTGGTGGTGGTTTGCCAGCAATCCATAACTCAATCTCTGCCTCTGTCATGTGGCTGTCTCTTTCACCTTCTGATTCTTGCTGTGTCCAAGTTTCCTCTGCTTATAAGGACTCCAGTCATATTGGATTAAGGCCCACTCTGATTCAGTTTGCCTCACCTTAACTAATACTGTCTTCAAAGACTATATGTATAGAAGGGTTCACATCCACAACACTGGGGTTAGCATTTGAACATGTCTTTGTGAAAAACATGATTTAATCCACAACAGTCTGCTCATTGGACTTCAAAAAGACATTTTTTCCCCACATGCAAAATACATGTGTCCCATCCCAACAGCCTTAAGCCATTTCAGTAACAACTCTAAGTCCAAACTGTCTTCTAAATCAAACATGGGTACTGTCCATCCTGGGTCATTGGCTTCCCAAAAACAATGGTGAGACCAGCTGTGGTAGTTTGAAGTCGTATGTACCCCATAAAAGCTCATGTTCTTTTAATCCATTCCTATGGGTACAGACATGTTGGGGGTGGGACCTTTTGATTAGGTTATTTCAATTTAGACCCACCTCATTCAAGGTGTGTCTTAATTCTCTTATTAGAGTCCTTTATAAGAGGATAAAACACATACAGAAGCTTAGAAGCAAAAAAAGAGAGAAGCTTAGAGAAAAATCCACAGATGGAGAAGCCAGTAGCTGAAGCAACAAAACCTGGGAGAGAAGGACCAATGGACATTGCCATGTGCCTTGCTATCTGACAGAGGATCCCATGCTTTTTGGTAACTAGTCTTCAGAGAAGGTATCATCTTGTTAATGCCTTAATTGGGACATTTTCATAGCCTTTGAACTGTAAATTTATAAACTAATAAATCCCCATTGTTAAAAACCAGTCCATGTGTGATTGTGAAAACCTTGTGTCTGATGCTCCTTTTATCTACCTTATCAACAGACAAGTAAAATATATGGAATAAAAATAAATAATGGGGAAACAAATGTTAAAATACATTTAGATTGAAATGCTAATGATCAATGAAGGGGAGTGATAAGGGGTATGTATGTAGGAATTTTTTCTGTTTTCTTTTTATTTCTTTTTCTGAATAGATGAAAATCTTCCAAGAAATGATCATGATGATGAATATGCAACTATGTGATGACATTGTGAATTACTGATTATATATGTAGAACGGAGCGATCAAAAGTTAAGAATGTTTGCGTTTGTTTGGTGTTTTTTGATATTTAAAAATAAATTTAAAAATTAATTTAAAAAAAAAAGCCAGTCCATTTCTGGTGTATTGCATTTCATCAACTTTAGCAAACCAAAACACCAGCATAAGATAGAAATCACCATTCCAGAAACGAGAGACTGGAAGGAAAAAAGGGGTCATGAGTCCCAAGAAAGTCCAAACCCAGAAAGGCAAATTCCATTAGATTTTAAGGCCTGAGAGTAATCTGTAGCTTGATGCTTTATCTTCTGAGTCTAATAGAGCAGCAGTTCCACCCTCTCCAAACAGGGTAATGACCACATGTTTCCCCAATACTGGGCCAGGGGCTCCACCCTCTCCAAATGCTGGAATGGGCTTGCCCTCTCAAAATACCACAATCAGCTGGCCCTCTCAAATCCTCCTCTCTCTTAGCCCAAAAATGTCCCTTCAGCCCAAACTTTTGCATCAATGGTTCTGCCCTCGGGATCATTCTTCCTTTGTTTCATCCCATCTCTGTCCTGTTCACTCCAAGTTGGCAATATATCTGCTCATAGAAAGTTCTCAAAACTCTTGTTGGTCTTCTGTCCAATTCAAGAGGTCCAAGGCATCAGGCCAAAGAACCTTTCACAGATCATTCCTAGATAATGTCATTTCCGTTCCTGACTTAATCTGAAATGGTTAATTGGATCCATTTATCACATGCCTAATCTCTTTAGCAAGCAATTGTTCAGCCAGATCTGCATGTGGCACACTGTTCTCTGGGAATTCACCTCCTGGGAACTCAGGGAGTGTCCTGTTAAGATCAATCCAGGCCCTAGACAATCTATAGCAAATCTACATAAACACAATCTTGAGGGCTCAATAAGGCTACTCTCCCACATTTAGAATTCCTTATTTTAATTATCACTAATGGATAAAGAACATATCCAGTTTTTAAATAACTCTTAAAAAGTAGAACATGATTTCCTTTAGTATTCCATTCCACTATTTGACAATCTTTTTTCTTAAAGAAGAAAAGCTATTTTATATTTATGTATTTGTTAATCAATTCCTTCAAAACATCTTATTCAACATTCAGATATAACTGTCAGGGATTTCCAAAGTGGAAAGGAAGAGATTATATCACAACCCAAATATGTGGACAAAACTAGACATTCTGTACTATTTTAACAATGATTTCAATCATCAAATCTTTTTTTTTCAATCTACTACTTTACCACTGTTTTCAGTATTGAATTTTATCTCACAGAAATCCACTCTTTCAAGTGACTCTCAATATGACTGCTAGAATATTTTCACTTACAATCTTGCCTCATTTAGAAGATAGTTTCAGTGTAATAGCAATGAACTTACAAGAAGTCCTTGGAATCCTTTCTAAAGAGCCCTTTGTTTAGTCAATATTTACAAATCGCCTTCTTTGTTTTTCCTCTGTAAATAGAACAATAGAGAGACAGTGAAATAATGAGAGTGGCAAAATGTTGTGTGGGTATGAAATTTAACTACAACCTTGTGACACAAACTGGATACTAAATCAACTTGTAATTTTAACCCTAACCACAGTATAATAGAATGGAATGTACCTCTTATTGTAACAACACAGAACCAAAGTCTTTTTTATTGTTAGTAAATACCCAATGGCAGAGATAGGCTTTGCTTTTGTCTTTCAATTTTTATCTTTTGCTTCTCAAACTGATTGTTAATAGAGAGATAATAGAACATTCACATTGATTATGTGAATTTTCCTACTGTCATTCATAAGCTGGGTTCTATTAAGAATAGTGTGCACTGTGCTTGATATTCAAAGCAAACTAGTAGCTCAGAGGCTCAAAAGAAGAATTAAATAAGAGAATGTTATTAGACTCACTGAGGAGCAGAGAGAAATATCAGTTTTCTCTCCTGAATTATCAGTAAGAGAGGGCAACATGGCATGGAGGAAAGCCAACATATTGATTAGTAACAACATCTTGGCTCCAACTCTTAAAATGTTTACGTTCATAAACAAGTCACTGAGCCTGTCTGTATCACCTTTCTATTGCTATTGTAACAAATTATCACAAACATAGTAGCCTTAAACAACACAAATGTCTGAAGGTCAGAAGTCTGATGTGAGTCTCACTGCATTAAAATCAAGGTGTTGACAGGGCTGCTCCTTCTGCAGGCTCTAGGGATGAACCCATTTCGTTGTCTTCTCTAGTTCCTACAGGCTGCCCATTCTCCTTGGCTCATGCCCCCCTTCCTCCATCTTCAAAGCCAACACCATTGTCACATTCTCTTTAACCAAGGAAGGAAAAGACCTCTCCTTTTAAGGATTTATGTGATGAGCTTGTCCCATTCAGGTAATCCAGACTAAACACCTCACTTCAAGGTCTGTGTTCTTAATTATATCTGCAAAGATTTTTGCCATGTAAGGTAATGTATTTACAGTTTCCAGAGATTAAGGCTTAGATGTCTGTGGAAGTCATTATTCTGCTTACCATGCTATTTTAGCTTCAGTTTCTCATCTAAAAATCTTTGTATGTTGTTGTATGAATAGCACATGCCACAAATAGAGGGCCTAGAACCATGTCTGGTACATAGGTCTCCATAAGTGGAGGTTACAATGATGTCAATGATGAAGAAGATGATGAAGGAGAATCCATGAACAGGTATTTGACAACACATGTTGCCAAATGGGGAGCTTGTCACTGGGTTTGAGATAGACACAAAATTATTGAAGAGTGAAAACGTATGGAAGAAAGAGCAAATCCACAGATGACCTAGAAAATAGGAGTGTATTCTGAAATCTGAAATCAGAATTTAGGAAAATTTTCCTTGCTCTTAGTCCTTTAATTTTTTTTCCCTCTGAAACTAGAGCAGAAGAATTTAAGACAAATATAAAGAATCATCCTATGGGAAATGTTTCTGGTTTAAAAACAACAACAGAAAACATTCTTCAGGAACTAGGACAAGGAATCAACAATCTTCCCAGGCATATGGGACAGGCAGGCAAGACAGAAAGTGAAGAGAACAAATAACTTGGGTAAGATAACTATGCCTATGTTTCAATCCTTAGCTGAAAAATTATCCATAGTAAAATTGTACTAAGAATTAAATGACTTTTCCATTGGAAGTGACATGGGAGAGGCCAGAAAAGATGAAGGAGGGCAAAGGAAAGAGGAAACTGACAATTTTCAAATAACCCTCTAAGACAATAAAATATTACTTTCTTCTATTAGTTTTCCTTTTATTAAAGTATTTTTCAGTAAATCATGACTATTTTAAACATCGTTTATTCCAATTTCCTGTCTAAGTGATTAATGTCTTATTTGAATCTAAGCTCAATATCAATCTGTTCAATGAATTTTTTTGAAGCTAAATTACTCACAATATTGTCTTACCACAATTTTGGTATTTAAATGAAATGTTATACGAACAATTTTCAGTATGAAGGTTTAAATCCTTAAAGAGATAGCTCTTTAAAGGGCTCCTCATCACTCCAAGCCATGAATATCAACATGAGACTGAAGTCACACAGGACAAATAGTCAAGAGGAAAAGTTTGACATTTACCTGACTGACAACTGTGTCAGCTCTAAGACACAGTTCTGTAGGTACATCTGGATCATGCGCTTAAATGAAGTTTAAAATAGATGAATGTAAACCACAGCAAATGATGAGCAAGAATCATATTGCAAAAGCTTTAGTCACTACTGTTGGCCCTTGTGACCTTGTGATAGTGAGGCTCTATATAAATATGCCCCAAAATTGGTTAAACTGATCAAACTGATTATTTGTGATTGTCACCTAGGTAAAATTAACTAATTAGACAAGCTTGAAACCACGGTACTTGCTTTGCTTTGTTTCTTCTAAAGAAAAAGCCAAAAAACAATTTTTATATTTAACATCAAGTTCATGTGCAAAAAATGTAGCAGGCTTTCCTCACTACAGAAAGCAAGTGTGGAAAGGCCTAAAGTCAAGAGGCGCCAGTTCCAAAGAGGTCAGCTGGGCATGCCAACATCCACCTGCACTGAGGCAGAGTAGGACAGGCATTCCCTGAAAACCACTACGAGCTCACTCAAACTCTAGGAATTATTCCATTTGTGAAATATTTTAATAAAAAAGAGCATCAGAACAGTTGACAAATTAAAAAATCAACACATTTCCTTCCAGAGTATACTTAGAAACAGGCAGATTTACAGATACCTCCTGCTGCTATTTTAGCCAGAATTCCATAGCCAAAATAAGGTCATTTTGTGATTAAGCAAATTGTGCTATTTGGGGAAATTGAAAGTTTATTTTGCATTTTAGAAGACATACAAATTATCTTAAATGTTCCCAGTTTCCATAAAAAGGGAAAGCAGCTTTATTAAAAGTTTTGAGAAATGTAAAGTGGCTATGAAAACAAAGTCTCAAATTGGAAGATCAACTGTTTCAGGAAAATTACCAGTCTTTAAGAGACAATATAGCTCAATTGAATCAATTAAAATATCATATTTTAAACAAAGTCAATTCAAATTTAAGTAATTGGGAGAGTATAGTGTTTCTGTAGGTCAAACGACAATACTTTGGAAAAAATAAAACCCTGTGACAATCTAGTTATGTCAATGTCTTACACGTCTGAATCATGCTGACCACATAGCAGTTTGAATGACATCCAGCTGGCTTTGAAATCTCTGACTAAATGAAGATGCCTGTACTGATATTGACTCAAATGATGGATCTGCACCCTTTGACAGACAAGCTGATAATACCAATCAACTGTGAGTGCAATTGATGTTGTGTTCATTGTAAAAACTTATTTTTCCATTTACAAAGCCTGGATCCCATTGAGGGAAAGACACTGAGTCAGCACAATGTCACTATTACCCAAAGACACTCACAGCTTTAAATAGCATCATCAATTCGTAAATATTTGTCAAGCACCTGCTATGTTCTCAAGGTATTGCCCCACCCACATGGAGTTTAAATCTTCATTTATAAAACGATTTGAAAATCACAATGAAGATAATACACAATAAATTGATGCATACCAAAAAATCTAGCAACAACTCAGGGAAGGCTGACATAGATATGATCTGATGTCTTCAGACAAGGTGAAACCTGAAGGACATGGTAGAATTCCTACAGGCTTTGGAGTCAGCACTGGGGTGGGTGGGGCAGGTAGGCATTGTGAGTTAGTAAAGAGGTGCAAAGAAAGTGAGAAAAGCAATCTGAATAAAGCAGAACCTTTTCATGGAGGAATTTGAAAGGGAAAATTGACTACGTTGAGAAGAATTTTCATTAGTAAAATGTATTCTTACATTTTTAAGTGTCATAATGATCATGGAGCTATACAGGAAAATGTTTTTTAAAAAATTAAAAATGTTTAAAAATCTTCTTGTGCTCAGAATATGCATGCTGAAGCGTTTAGGGTTGTAAAGTCATGATGTCTTCAATGTACTTTCAAATGATTCAACCGAAAGAGTATGTGTGGGTATTTGTGCATATGCATATAATATATATTTAATTATTAATAATTGATTGATATTAACAATTGATGAACCCAGGGGAAGGCTGTATGAGTCAGGGTTCTCTGGAAGAACAGAACCAACAAGAGATATATGTAAATCTAAGATTTATAAAACTGTCTCACACAACAGCCATGGCAATACAAAAGACCCAAATCCATTGGGCAGGCTGTGAAGTTGGGGTCTCCGATGAAGGGCCTAGATGAATTCCACAGGAGAGGCCACTGGCTGAAGTTCAGTGAAAATTCTCTTTTCTCACTTAAAAGTCCTCAACTGACCAGATCAAATCCAAATGATCCGATTATCTAGTTTGCAGGAGACATGCTCATAGTTGAGCACAGATGTAGCCAGCCACAGCTGCAATCAACTGACTGATGATTTAATGCACCAGCCTTCTGGTTCATCAATCAGCCATGAAATATCCTTGCAGTGGTTAGGTCAGTGCTTGCCTGACTAGACAACTGGGCATCATCACCCCACTAAGTTGATGCCAGAACTAACCATCACAAAGGCTATCAGTGTTGATTGTACTATTATTTCAACTTTTGTGATTTTTAAAATTCTCATTTTAAGAATTACGGTATAATCCCCCTCTTTATGAAGGAAGAGGAAACACGGCAAGTGGGCCTTGAAAATTAAATTATGTGTATCTATATGACACTATTTAGAATATTCTTTCTTAACAGCTTTATTGAGATATAATTCACATACTGTGTTAGTCTGCTAGCTGCTGGAATGCAACACACCAGAATTTTTTAAAAGTTACAAGTTTACAGTTCTAAGACTATAAAATTGTCCAAATTAAAGCACCAACAAGTGGTTACCTTCACTCAAGAAAGGCCGATGGGTCAGGAATTCCTCTGTCAGCTCGGAAGGCCCACAGCTGGTATCTTCTGGTCCCTTGCTCCTGGGTTCTGTTGCTTTCAGCTCCTATTCCTGTGGAAGTCCCTCACGTTTTTTGTTTTTTTTTTGAGGTCCCTCACTTTAATTCTCTGGGGCTGGCTTTCATCTCTTGGCTTCCCTTGGATCTGTTTTCCTTAACATCTCATGGCAATGTCTGCTGGGCTCCAAGCATCTCCAAACATCCGTGTCTCTGTCTCCACGTGTCTGCATCTGTGTCAGCTCTGCTATGAAGTATCTGTCAGCTCTGAGGCTTCTGAGGTTTCTGTCATTTCTGGCTCTCTCCAAAATGTTTCCTCTTTTAAAGGATTCTAGTAAACTCATCAAGACCCACCTTGAATGGTTGGACTCACATCTCCATCTAACCAAAGGTCACAACCACAATTGGGTGTGTCACATCTCAGTGGAGAAAATCTTATCAAGTTTCCAACCTATGGTACTGAATAAGGATTAAAAGAAAGGGCTGCTCCCACAGGATTGGATCAGGATTAAAACGTGGCTTTTCTAAGATACATAATCCTGAACTCTTTAGCCATCTCCCTTCCAGCCCACTCCACCCTGCCTAACCCTAAACAGACACTACTCTTTCTGTCTCTATAGACTTCCCTGTGCTGGACTTCCATATGATGGAATCATATAGTTTGCGGGTTTTTGAACTGACTTCCTTCACTAAGCATGATGTTTTCAAGGTTCATCCATTTTGTAGCATGTTTCAGTGCTTAAGTGTTTACATTTTGCACAGTGAGAATATTTCGTGTCTTCCTTGAATTACAAAATTTTAAGAGGAAAATATATAACATATCTTATATAGTAGATACCATCATTGAGTTTCTTCTGTGCACTGGGCATTTTCTATACATTAACTTTAATACCTTTCTCAGCTGCTCTGCAAGAGAGACATTATTACCTCTCTTTTGCAGGTGAGGAGACTGAAGATCAAAGAAATTAAGTAACTTCTTACAGAACTGGAATTCAAGCCAAGGTTTTAGTGACTCCCAAGCTCATGCTGTTTGCACTTTGTGCCTCTGTTTCCTGGGTTCTAGAAGCATGGCAAAGGCATTATTCGGTTTCTTAGGTTGCCATGTTTAGCCAGTATGATTGTTGTGTGTGTCAACTTGGCCAGACTATAATACCCGGTATTTAGTCAAGCACTAAATGTTGCTGTGAAAGTATTTTGTAGAGGTGACCAACACCTAGAATCAGCACACTTTAAGGAGAGGAGATTACCCTGGATAATGTGAGTGGGCTTCACTGAACACATTTAAAGGCATGAAGAGCAAAACCTGAGGTTTCCTGGAGAAGAAATTCTTCCTCAAGACCTCAGCATCAACCCCTACTTTAGTTTTCAGCCTGCAGATCTGATCTACAGATTTCAAACTTGCCAGCTCTCATAATTGTGTGAGCCAATTCCTTGAGATAAATTTATATTTATATTTATTAATATACTGTTGGCCTGTTTGTCTAGAAAATCCTGACTGATACATCCAGTGACTGGCCTTCAACAATGCTTGAAGTGGAAAGGGTCTGGAAAGGGTCAGATTCCTCAAAAGCGTACTTGTCAATGAAGACCACAGCTAAGGGAGGTGCTCATAAAAGGAACATAGAAAAATTCAGAACTTAGCTTGAAGAAAGGATCATTAGATTACTTAAAAATAATTCTGTAAAATCTAAATCTAACAGCGTACTTACAGGATATACAGTATGTAATTTGCTCTCAGCAATTGTAGCAGTAAGTATACTTGATCTTAAAAATAATTACACAGCATGACAATTGAACACAGAAAAATAATGGTCAGCATGGAAAAGAAGAGGGAAAATCAACAATTTAGAGATCTGAATAACTTATAAACATAACAAGAAGTCAACACAGTAGGGGAAAAACAATCATAATCTAAATAAATATTAAAACTAAAGATTTTTATCTAGAAGTAATTGAAAAAACCTTACACGCTGAATCTTCTGCATGGATAGGCAAACCCAGCCTGGAGATCCTGAGGCACACCCTCAGCTTCAGCTACCAGCACACACCATCTAGTCCTTTTCTGACCTCACCCAGTAGAACACGGGGACCTCGCTGCTATTGAAGAACTGCTCATCTTGCAGAGCTTGTTACCTCCCTGCTTGCCTTGTGACTCCCAATCCAACTCCTGCTGTTCATTACAAATAAAACAAAAGAAGAATGCTATATAATTTACAGGGCAACATGAAATAACACCAATTATTTTCAGTGCAAGATGAAAATGCAGGGGCCCTTGCTCAAAATAAAAAAATTGAAAATAGTGACAATGGTAAACCAAGCACGGAGCCCTTCTAAGCTACGCCCCATGCAATTGCATGGGTGACATATCCAAGAGGCCAGCCTTGCATAGGGTCTGAACTCAAAGACTGCACAGCCTGCCTTTTGCCAGTATGCCTGGCCTCATAGATCATAGTGCCAGAGCCTCTCTCGCCTTTCTCCTCTAGAATGTATATACCATATTCAGAACCACAGCTGTGATCCCCGGCCTGGATTTTAGGTGACCCTTAAATTCTACCTCCTAAAATGACACGAACTCCTTTGTTTCTCACTATCAACACATCGACACGGTCTCCACTTCCAACCATTGTCCTTTCTTCCTGGATGATTCCAACATTGTTCTCTCTAGTTTCACCCTCCAGTCCAGCTATCTATTCTGCCTACCAGAACAATCACTAAAGGGACAAATGTGATCTTGTCAGTCCCTTCTTAAATTCCTACAAGGGCTCAGCATGGGTCTTACAGTGAAGTCCAAACTCGAACATTGCTTCGAAGGTCCTATGGGACTAACCCTCAAATGCCCTACTGACATCTTTCTTGTCCCTGGACCCACTCTTCTGTGGACCTGTCAAACTGTTCACCTTTCATGCACCCTTGTTGGTGATCCTCAAATCCCAGTAGTTCTAGTCACTCTGTCCAGAATTTTCCATTTCTGGTCACCTGGCTGTTTTTTCTCTCTATTTGCTACTTAGAAATTATCTCCTTTTGAAAGCTTATTTTGGCCCCTTCCTCCAACCTAATTTCTACAGGATGGACTTATTATGTGTTTCCATAATCCTTATCACAAAGTTTGTACCTGTCAATGTATTTGTCTGTATCTCCAGTTCACAATGAGACCACTTGGGGCAGGAAGCAGATCCACCCTATTCACCTGACCTCAGATATCTAGCCTAATATCTGAGATGAGACACTAGAATATTTGTTGAAAAAATAAAAACATGCATTTAAAACTCTCCATTTAATGTACAACTTCATTTTTGAAACTTTTGTGAAAATGTCATTCATAACAAGGAAAAAGCGAAAGAAAAAATGGTAAATTTTATGAGCAAATAGGTCCTCAAACTTTTTTTAATTAATTAATTTAGTTTTATTAGAGAAGTTGAGGGTTTAAAAAGATCTTGCAGAAGATCCCATATTCCCCCTTAGGCAGTTTTCCTTATTATTAACATTTTGCATTAGTCTGTTACCTTTGCTACAAATGATGAAACAATATTATTATAATTATGCTATTAAATTTTATATTAGCATTTGCTATTTGTGTTTTATAGCCCTATGTTTTTTAAAATAGTATTTATTCTAGTAACATATAAACAACCTAAAATTTGCCATGTTAGGGTATATTATTCATGGGTGTTGATTCCATTCACAGTGTATGTGCCACTTTTCCATCACCCCAAACAGAAACTCTGTACTAATTGAGCATTAACTCCTTATTCCTTACCACCCACCCTGGCTCCTGGTAACCAGTATTCTAGTTTCTGGCTCTATGAATATGCTTATTCTTATTATTTCATGTCAGTGAGATCATACAATATTTGTCCTTTCGTGCCTGCTCTATTTCATTCAGCATGATGTCTTCAAGATTGATCCATGCTGTCACATGTTTCAGAACTTCATTCCTTTTCATGGCTGAGTAATATTCCATTGCGTGTATATACCACATTTCATTTATTCATCTGCTTATTGATGGACATTTGACTTGCTTCCATCTTTTAGTAATTGTGAATAATGCCCCTATGAACATAAAGCTTGAAAATATCTGAGTCCCCGCCTCTAATTCATTGTCCCCAACCATCTCACCACCCTTGAAGCACTGTGCCATCTGACCTCACTGGGATTCAGCTTTAGGGGTTCTTGGCCTACCCACCATGGGGTCACCAACACTCTGAGCTCAGAGGGGATCCAACAAATCAGCAGGTCTTACTAATGGTTCTTAACTGAATCATTTGATTATAAATCTGATGACTGATCATGATCACTCAAAACAATTACTTTTTGCCTTAGTTAATTGTACATTTTCCAAAGAAAATTGTGGGGTGGTTAAAAATACTACCTTGGAAAAAAATCACTCAGTGGTAAGGAGTTTATTCTTTCATTTATTTAACAAATGTTTTTTAGGCACACACAATGAACTGGCTATATGTAGAAGATGAGGATGAAGTGATGAAAAAGGCAGGCACTTTCCTTGCCAGGAGGAGGAAAACTTTAGATGACAATTACTTAAAAAAAAAAAAAAAAGGCTAAAGAAACATTACTATAGTTTGAGCAGCCAAAGCTCCAATTTTCACAAAGATTGAACCATCAACTAAAGAGGTGATTTTCATGATTTATATATGTCATATATGAATACATATTCTGGCTCTGAAGCAACATGATTGCTAAGAGAGAAAATGCAGCAACTGAAGTTGAAGCAATTAATGTAGGTTTTGGGAATACTTAAGCTGAAGATGATGAAAAATCATAGAGGCTTGTAATTGGCAATTGCTATGTCCAGAGTTATTGCAAAACGTCTGGGTAAAGAGAGCTTTATGTTTGTTTTCCAAACATTTTCATATATACCCTCATTTAATTCTCACAGCCTCCCCAAGTAGTAGGTAGGGTACCCTATTATAAAACCTGCTTTAGAGTTGAGGAAATTGAGGCATGTAGGAGTTAATTGACTTGCTTTTTTCCCCTTCATTAATTAGTGGCAGGACAAGAAGCAGAGTCTGGTATCTCCAGCCCAATGCTCTGGTCTTTAGGCCAGTGTAGAAACAAGTGTGATAAGGTGAGTTATACGAGGCCTGTTTAAGAATACAGTGCAGTTTTCTTTCTCAGATGCCATGAGCCCGATGCATATATCTTTTCTAAAGTTGTAGACAATGCAGCTGGGCATATGTAGTGAATGGGTTTACCCACAAGAAATGATCCCTTAAAGGGGGAAAATTCAACTTCCTAAAGTGGAGAATTCTTGATATTCTCACAAGCAGTGGGGACAACCAAAGCAATAGGCTGAGCCCCCAATTTGGGGGGTTGTTCATATGAACTTAAACCCACAACGGATAAACTAAACCTACTTAAAATTAAGCATAAGAGTCATCCCTAAGAGAACCCCTTTTGTTGCTCAGATGTGGCATTTCTCTCTCAGCCAACACAACAATTCCCTCCTCCTCTTTATGTGGGACATAACTCCCAGAGGTGGGCCTTCCTGGCAAAGTGGGACAGAAATCCTAGAATGAGCTGGGACTCAGCACCAAGGGATTAAGAAAAAACTTCTTGACCAAAAGGGGAAAAGAGAAATGAGACAAAATACAGTGTCAATGGCTGAGAGATTCCAAACAGAATCAAGAGGTTTTCCTGGAGGTTATTCTTACACATTAGACAGATATCACCTTTTTAGTTAAAGTATATTGGAGAGGCTGCAGGGAACTGCCTGAAAATGTAAAGTTGTGCCAGTAGCCACGTTTCTTAAAAATGATTGTGTAATGATACAGCTGTCACAATGTGACTGTGTGATTGTGAAAACCTTGTGTCTGAGGCTCCTTTTATCTACCTTATCAACAGACGAGTAAAACATATGGAATAAAAGTAAATAATGGGGGAACAAATGCTAAAATAAATTTAGGTTGAAATGTTAGTGATCAACGAAAGGGAGGGGTAAGGGGTATGGTATGTATGAATTTTTGTCTGTTTTCTTTTTATTTTCTTTTTCTGAATTGATTCAAATGTTCCAAGAAATGATTATGATGATGAATATTCAACTATGTGATGAAAAAAAGAATCTTCATATAGTATGTTGATTGATTTCGTTAATAAAAATTAAAAAAAAATGATCTCTTCCAATCCTTTGCTTTTATTAAAGATTTTAATTCCTGCTGTTAGAGGACATGCTTTTATTCTGGAAATAGTTTTAAAAAGTTTATTGAAGAACTTACGAGGGAACATCTGTGATATCTTTAGGATTACTTTTTATTCCTAGTATTATGCATGAGTCTTTAGTTGTGAATGCTTGTCTTGGTTTCCAGGTCTTTCGAGAAATTTTAAAATCTCTCACTTCACTGATACAGCAACAAAGAACGGCCAAATGTTTATGATATGGTAGATTGTTTTACTTAAACCCTCAGAAGCAGTACATGATGCCAGCACAACCCACACTCATTCATTCTAGAAACCTTAGGAGGCAACTTTTCTATCCCAGGCACAGCTTTCAGGATTCACGAGAAACATCTGAGTAATTCCCAGTCTTGGTTTTGAAGGAGTTCACAGACCAGCAAGGAAATCATGTAGTGAACATGATCACCTATGAAAACATCAACAAGTCCTTCCACACACATTTCTGTGGGTGTACTTAGTATGTGTCTGCTCATTGCTAAATGCTCCTTCTGAAGCATTATCTCATTTAATCCTTATAATCCCTAGGAAGTTTCATCATCTCGTTTCATGGCTGAGAGAACTGAGGTTCAGAGAAGATAAGTGAGTTGTACACGATCATAAAATGAGTGGCTGGATCAGAATGCAAACACAGGTCTTTAGACCCAGAGTCTAAAATTTTCTCCATAATTGTTTTCTGGAAGTTTCATTCCGAATAATTATGCTTCGATGATATTTTCTTTATGTAAAATCCTTTCAGTGGAAAATATATTGTTGGTTTAGAAGACTTATGACAGAAAGACATAAAAGTAGACAGACACTCCATACTGAACTATGTGAAATTCAGGAAGAATGGGAAGGGAGGATGGGAAAAAAAGTCACCAAATCGCCCCATATGTTTAAGGAAAATAGAGGAACACATTTTTTAAATGCCTTTCCCTTAGTCTACTGTCATGCCTCCTTCAGTACTCAATGAAAAGGAGTCAGTTAAAAGAATTTGCCTGAGCAGTGAATAAAAAAGTATTTGCAAAGTCCCCTTGGGGGAAATTCAACTTCTCCAAGTGGAAAATTCTCGATATTCTCACAAGCAGTGGGGACAACCAAAGCAATAGAATGAGCCCCCAATCTTTGGGTTTGCTCAATTGAAACTTAACCCCACAAAGGATAGGCTAAGCCTACTTAAAATAAGGCCTAAGAGTCACCCCCAAGAGAACCTCTTTTGTTGCTCAAATGTGGCCTCTCTCTCCAGTCAACACAACAAGCAAATTCACTGCCCTCCCCCTGTCTATCTGGGACATGACTCCCAGGGTTGTGGACCTTCCTGGTAATGTGGGATAAGAAATCCTAGAATGCACTGAGACTCAGCACCAAGGAATTGAGAAAATCTTCTCAACCAACAGGGAGAAGAGTGAAATGAGACAAAATAAAGTGTCAATGGCTGAGAGATTCCAGAGTCAAGAGGTTATCCTAGAGGTTATTCTTATGCATTAAATACATATCACTTTGTTACTCAAGATATAATGGAGAGTCTGGAAGGAAGTGCTTGAAAATGTAGAGCTGTATTCCAGAAGCCATGTTTCTTGAAGATGATTGTATAATGATATAGCTTTCAGTGTGACTGTGCGATCGTGAAAACCTTGTGTCTGAGGCTCCTTTTATCTACCTTATCAATAGACGAGTAAAACATATGGAATAAAAATAAATGATAGGGGGAACAAATGTTAAATCTAGATTGAAATGCTAGTGGTCAAGGAAGGGAGGGGTAAGGGGTATAGTATGTATGAATTTTTTTCTGTTTTCTTTTTATTTCTTTTTCTGAATTGATGCAAATGTTCTAAGAAATGATCATGATGATAAATATGCAACTATGTGATAATATTGTGAATTACTGACTATATATGTAGAACACTATGATCATATGCTAAGAATGTGTTTGTTTATTGTTACATTTTTTAAAATTAAAAACTAATAATAAAAATTTTTTTAAAGTATTTGCAAAGTCCCATTGGGGAAATGGTGAAAAAGGGGGGAAATTCAACTTCCCCAAGTGGAGAATTCTCGATATTCTCACAAGCAGTGGGGACAACCAAAGCAATAGGCTGAGCCCCCAATCTTGGGGTTTGCTTATATGAAACTTAACCCCACAAAGGATAGGCTAAGCCTACTTAAAATTAGGCCTAAGTTTCACCCCCAAGAGAACCTCTTTTGTTGCTCAGATGTGGCCTCTCTCTCTCAGCCAACATGACAAGCAAACTCACTGTCCTCCCCCATCTATTTGGGACATGACTCCCAGGGGTGTGGACCTTCCTGGCAACATGGGACAGAAATCCTAGAATGAGCTTGGACTCAGCACCAAGGGATTGAGAAAACCTTCTCTACCAAAAGGGGGAAGAGAGAAATGAGACAAAATACAGTGTCAATGGCTGAGAGATTCCAAACAGAGTCAAGAGGTCATCCTGGAGGTTATTCTTGTGTATTAAATAGATATCACCTTTTTAGTTAAGGTGTAACAGAGAGCCTGGAGGGAAGGGCCTGAAAATGTAGAGCTGTGTTCCATTAGCCACATTTCTTGAAGATGATTGTATAATGATATGGCTTTCACAATGTGACTGTGTAATTGTGAAAACTTTGTGTCTGATGCTTCTTTTATCTTTTATCCTTTGTCCAGAATCATGCTAGCAAGAGATGCAGCCCCTTGGAGGGCAGTGTGGTGGTTCCACAGGAAGCTAAGGGTTGGTTTGACATATGATCCTGCAACCCCATTGCTCAGTATATATCTGGAGGAACTGAGTGTGGGGGCACAAATAGACACTTGTACACTGCTGTTTATGGCAGCAATGTTCAAGATTCACAATGGATGGAGGTGGCCTAAGGGTACAGTGACTGAGGGAAGGAAAGAGTAACTGTGGTATATACATATAATGGACTACTGAGTGGGCCTCCAGAAGGAATGAAGTTGTGAGGCATGCAAGTAAGTGAATGAACCTAAGGACAGTATATTGAATGAAATGTCAGAAACAGAAAAATAAATGCTATCATGCCTCACTCATATGGACTGACTATAATACAAAAACTCAGTGAATTGAAGTCAAATAGGTTATCAAAAGCAATAGGCCAAGCCCTCAATCTTGAGGTTTGTTCATATGAAACTTATCCCCATAAAGGATAGACTAAGCCTAAGAGTCACCCCCAAGAGAACCTCTTTCTTTGCTCAGATGTGGCCTCTCTCTCTCAGTCAACACGACAAGCAAACTTGCTACCTTCCCCCTCTCTACCTGAGACATAACTCCCAGGGGTGTAAACCTTCCTGGCAACATGGGAAAGAAATCCTAAAATGAGCTGGGACTCAGCATCAAGGGATTGAGAAAACCTTCTCGACCAAAAGAGGGAAGAGAGAAATGAGACAAATAAAGTGTCAATGGCTGAGAGATTCCAAACAGAGTCAAAAGGGTATCAGGGAGGTCATTCTTATGCATTATATAGATAGCCCCTTTTTAGTTTAAGGTGTATTAGAGAGGCTGGAGGGAAGTGCCTGAAACTGTAGAGCTGTGTTCCAGTAGCCAGGTTTCCTGAAGATGATTGTATAATGTTATAGCTTTCACAATGTGACTACGTGTTGTGAAAACCTTGTGTCCAATGCTCCTTTTTTCTATGGTACGGACAGATGAGTAAAACATATGGATTAAAGGTAAATAAATAATAGGGGGAACAAACATTAAAATAAATTTAGTAGACTGAAATGCTAGTGATCAATGAAAGGGGGTGGTAAGGGGTATAGAAAAAATAGGGAAAACAAAGGCTAAAATAAATTGAGTAGATAGAAATATTAGCAGTCAATGAGAGGGAGGGGTAAGGGGTATGGTATGTATGAGTTTTTTTCTTTTCTCTTTTTATTTCTTTTTCTGAATTGATGCAAATGTTCTAAGAAAAGATCATGGTGTTGAATATACAGCTATGTGATGATATTGTGAGTTATTGATTATATACCAAGAATGGAATGAATATATGGTAAGAATGTTCATGTTTGCATGTTGTTATGTTTTAAAAAATTTTTTTTTAATTTGGAAAAAAAAGAAAATATGGGTTATAAGGTTGGGGTCTATTGTAAAGGGTCCTGAACTATAACCTCTTACAGCAACCACATATATTCAAGAGATGTAACTGTTATTTCTAAATTCTGAGATATTGAGTAGTTTATATATAACCTGGTGATTTCAGAAATTTTAGGTATTTATGTGACACCTTAGACTCAGAATTAGAGATTTGAAGCTATGAAAGTCAGCACTACCCCATACAGGAACTGCTTAAAAAGTTGATAAAGGGCCCAGACTTCAACTAGAGATATGAATGAAGCTGATCTGGATAGTACTAAGGTCAATCAGAATACAGGGCAAAGTCTTCAGCGTATGTCGTCCATATTTTAAAACTTCAACTTCTGAGTGAGAGCAAAGGGAGAGGTGTTTATTTGGTGCAAAATTTCTATTTGGGTAGTGTTCTAGTTTGCTAGCTGCCGGAATGCAACACACCAGAGACGGATTGGCTTTTAATAAAAGGGGATTTATTTTGTTGATTCTTCAGAGGAAAGGCAGCTAACTTTCCACTGAGGCTCTTTCTTACGTGGAAGGCACAGGATGGTCTCTGCTGGTCTTCTCTCCAGGCCCTTGGGTTCCAACA